>PVKE010049959.1:0-11097 GCA_004027555.1 Craseonycteris thonglongyai | reverse complement strand
CATTTTATAATACTAAAAGAAAAAATAAGGAAACTAATCTAACATAGAGAAAAAACTAAAGCAACATGTGGGTGATATTTTATTACAGGTAGATTTATCATGACAATGAAAAATCAGCATTTTTGAAGTGAAAATCATCAGTGATCTAAGGACATGTATTCCCTTCAGATGTCACAGTTGCTTAGTTTATGTCAGTCAGGGAATTCATATTTTATGATTGAATTTTACTGTTGTCTGTATGCTTGTTTGATTTGAGAACTTCTTAAATTTAAATGAACATATCAGTGCTAAAGCAGTCAGAAAAGACTGAATTTATTCCTAGATAGAATGGCAAAAGATTGTATCAAAGTGCAGACCACAGCTTTCATCAGTTCTCTAGCAACTCATAAAATTATCAAAACCAAAAATGATCCCAGAATGTCTTTGGTAATGTTATACCACACTTCTCTTGTCAGCAGCAGACCAAATTGGGTTAATAGAAAGTACTCACCGATGTACTGTTATAAAGCCAACTCATGTTGGATGTAGAAAATACTTTAACCAATTCAAGTTTTTTTTTCTTCCTACCAAAACACCATCTTGTCATTCTCTCTAAAAGAGAAATATGCACCTTTAATGGTACAGTATATAAGTAAAAAGTAATTCTCTCAACTAATATTGAGATAGAATAACTATTTTGTAACATTTTGAAAAATAGAATGCCCAAATATAGATGCTTCTAGTGCAATATTTATGTTCCCCGGAATGATAGAAGCAAGGTCTATGTCTTTATTATTTTGGGGAATGAAAGATTCCCAGATCTGATCTACAAAGTTTCTTAGAACGTATAAGGAAAATATCAACTAACTATGAGGTGATGGGATTCTATAAAATAATATCTTACTTCTGTCTTTCCACTATCACCCTCTTCTTCTGTGTAAAAGCACATAATCTGATGTTCATTATGCAAATGAACATTAACTATATAGCTCCCAATCATTAGGCTGATTTTCTGTGCCAATCCAGTGCTAGTGTATGTACTTGTATATGTTGTGAAGGAAATACAAACAAATGCTGAAATTCATAATTTTTGTCCTACTAAAATTTAGACATTTTGGGACTCATTTCAAGAATCTCAAGTCACTCTATTTTGAGGGGTCAGTAGATTCTTAATTGTAAAGCTTTAGTGTTTCCTGGAAAACTCTCCAGGCCACTGAGGGGCATTTGTAGAATATATAGAAACCCAAGCAAGAAAAATAGCAGCCCCAATGTTTTCACTTTACACAAAACAAAATTATTTTTAACACTTTCATATATAATTGAGTTTTACATTTAATTTTTTAAATAAACCTTTAATTTTTGAATAGTCTTAACTTGCTAAATAGTTGTAAAGATAGTACAAAAAGATTTCATTTATTGGCAACAACATGTTACTTTAGCATGACATTTGTCACAGCTAATGGACCAATTTTGATACAGTGTTAGGATCTAAAGACAGTATTTGTTTTAAGCTTCCTTAGTTCTGTCTAATGCCCGTTTTTCCTGTCCCAGAATCCTATTCAGAATTCCACATTACATTTATTGGTTGATTTATCCAATCAATTATTTATATCAGGATGGACTCACAGGTATTTATTTATATTTTGGATGATAAGCCAATACCATTTTTTCCCTCAAAATTCTCCAGCTTTGGCAATTGAGAACTGTTTCAAGTGTATCCTATGTTCCTTTGCCATATTCACATCAACATGTGTTTGTGAGTATATATGTATTTCTTTACTCCCTGACACCACAGAAAGTATAAATTCATCTTGAGTATTTTCTGCCCCAGTCCTAGAATCATCCAGGAGCCCTTGGTTCCTTTTCTTAGGAAATGACATTATAAAACCCAGATCTTAAATATACTTGTTGCTATTCAGAGTTCATATTCAATTTTAATTTAAAAGTAAAAACAAAACAAAAAACAAACAAACAAACAAAAAACACTGCAGCTAATATAAAAGTTAAATCATTGCTCTCTATAAAGTTGATCTAGTCTCTTCTCTCTCTCTCTCTCTCTCTGTTCTTATCAAGTTCCTAGGCTTTCTACAAGACAAACATTGAATTGAATAGAATAAAGCCTCTAGGTTTCAGCATACAAGGTCATTAAATCTTATTGTTAAGCTAGTAAACTTTAATCTCCAGTGGTCCTAAACCCATCTTCATCACTTCTTTCACAATCTTAGTAAAAAGAATAAGTCTTAGAACCCAGCAGATCAAAGAACTCTTTAGTTATCTGATAGCTGTACAAAAAGATTAACATAGGCAGGTAAGTTTTTTCCTAGTTTCCTAAAAGTCTATCAGTTTGAAGGATTTGGCTATATAGTATGCCCTTCCTTTACATATTAGCAGTTAGAACAACTGCTACCTAATAGGGTGGTTTTTAAAAATTCATATTCATTGCTGTTTTATCTATGGGTCACTTAGAAATTTCTGATAATCTAGACTAGATTCATTTGATCTTGGATATGCTTGTTCATAATCCTGTGATTAATTTTTAGGTTGACTGTGAACTGGCTATGGTAGGTTGGCTTCTTTTATATATCAGACAATTTCTAGAGACTCATTTGGTAAAACAGATATAACTGAGCTATAGTTTTTTCTTTACCCAGTAAGCTAAGACAGTCTTGTTCACTTGGTGCTCATAGTGTTCCCAAAGTGAAAGTGGAATTGAGCAAGGCCTCAGACTCAGAACAGACACAATATGACTTCTATCTCACTCTATTAATGACAACCCAACACCTTTTGATGGGAAGAGCTACAATATCACACGCTGATGCATGACTTCACCAATAAATGGAGAGGATTTTTGCAACCAATCTACTGCACAATCTAAACTGGGAATCAAAGTCTAATATCAACGCACACAAATGTTTAACTGTCAGAGAGAGGTGTAGGAATTATTAAACAATAGAAACACAGAAGCCAATGAGATAGAAGATAAATGGAGTAACAGTTGTGTCCCTAGTGACTATTGGAGATTGGGTTTCAAGAGAAAAAAAGTGACCAACCTTTCAAATGGCACTAATACAGTCAATAAAATGTGGTCTAAGAAATGATCATTAAATGAAGCAAGGTAAAAATCAATACTTAGGTAGAGTGGTAGAAACAATGCCTTCCATGGATTAAAAGAGAATGAAAGTTGAAGCTTTAGATCCAACAAATTAGTGGTCAAGTTGTAAAAGGCTGCCCCCCCACACCCCCTAATTTGAATGCCAGTTGCAAGTTCAAGTTATCTCTTGCGCCTCTGACTGTTCATCAGTTGCCAACAACCCACATCCTCAAATTTCACTGATTTGTTAGAGAGGCTCACAGAGCTAAAAGAAACATTGTACTTCTTAAATTCCATTATTTTCCCATTGTTCCACTGACAACCTGCCCCCATCTTTAGGTATTGGTCCAAAAGTTGCCTCATTAACATAAAAAAGGTATTTTTATGGCTCTTACCAGTTAGGAATTTCTAAGGGATTTAGGAGATCTGTGCCAGAAATTGGTATGAATACTAAATATATATTCCTTATTATATATCGCAACATAACAGATTTATTTATCACTCAAACCACAACCCACTTGAGAATAAGTGAATCTACCCCCAGTAACCTAAGTATAATCCAGGTGGAGCAACTGAATCATTCATTCATGTTTAGAGGATGAAAGACACTTTGTACAGGTACAAACAATATGTTAAGAGTTGTATGATGTCAGAATACTAATATTGTTTGCTGATTGCCTCTGCTTTAAAATAAAAATTAAGACAATTAGATGAAAGATATAGAAAAAAGATATTAGACATTTAATGATAGAGGATAAATCTATTTACGCGAGCAAGTGAATGAACTAGCATATAGCATAACAATACCAAGGAGCAGTAGGGTTCCACTGAAGGAGGTGGTAGCAGATTTAATGTCCATCACCCTAGCAGGCTGTTGCTGGTTGTATATATTTCTCCAGTTATATCAGGCTATGCAGGCACAGATTAGTCATAACATTGGTTGTTATTCAAGTTGGCACTTCTCTGAGTATATGAAGTGAGAAAGAAGTAAGTTTAAGGGTAGCAAGAAAGTGATTCTAATAAAACATCAAGGAATCTAAGTAATTAAGGAACTGACATTTTGATGTGTGTGAAAGCAGTCAAGTGAGGTAATATTAGTAAATTATATATAGTAATGGAGTCAAGGAATTGTCAGAGTACTGAGATTGAGTTGAAAAGTTAAAACGTAGAGGTGAAAAAATGAAGTCGAATGATGCAGGAGTCTTAGTTATGCAATGGCAAAGGGTGGGAGTGGCTGAAATATGATGGTGCACAGGTCACTGAAGACATAAAATGAAAGAATCATACATTAGGGTATTAAAATAATTACCTGCATGGATATTAGAATCACCACTCATTATGACAGGAGTAGAGCTACAGAGAATGGCAGTGAGGCAGGTGCTAAAATATTAAAGAACAAGAGTGAGTCATCAGCAGAAGATGGCACTGAGGAAAGATAGTGTAGTACAGCTTGATGATAAGAGAGTTAGAGATGAGTGTAAGTGCATTTAGGAAGGTAGCAGTGAGATTTCTCTAGAAATGACAATGAGACTCTCCGAAGATATGGATCAGTATCTAGCCACCGTGTGACACGGTTACAGAAGCAGAGTCTTCACAGGAAAAATACGTTTCAGTTTAAGTAACAAAGTGAAAGATAGGTAAAGAATGTTTTATTGATTATGGACTGAATTGTAGGGGCACACTTAGAATACTGCATTATTTAGAAAGGAATGTGAGATGGGGCAGATTGGAAAATATAAAAAGTGTTTGAGGACAAGAATCTAAGGAATAAGTAGTGACCCAGGAATATTATTTTTATTGATTTAAAAGGATAATGGGCACAATAGGATTAGTTTTGAAAGCTCAAAGAATTACATTCTTATGGAGGTGTGAATAAGGGGAAGGTGGAGGTACTCACTATTACAACCAAATAATTTTTTAATTACATTAAATAAAAATGGTACAAAAAAATATAAAATTAATTATCCTAACATCTCATGTATAAACATTTAGACCAGTTTCTTGGGAATCTATAAATTTCAGTGCATAAAATAATATATAAAGTTTGACAATTACTTGTAATTCATGTATATGTAAATGCACATCAGCAAGTATACTGATGCAGAAAGAAAGATCTCATTATGTATTCTGCTCTTTGTCCTTTTATT
Source organism: Craseonycteris thonglongyai (assembly GCA_004027555.1). Classification (NCBI taxonomy): domain Eukaryota; kingdom Metazoa; phylum Chordata; class Mammalia; order Chiroptera; family Craseonycteridae; genus Craseonycteris; species Craseonycteris thonglongyai. Next base: position 5,880 of record PVKE010049959.1, on the reverse strand, counting down.
TCACTTAATAATTATCTTGGCACTCTTTCTTCAATAGCATAGATACAGATGGACTTTTTAAAACTTTATGCATTATATACCTTTGAATTAATTTATTTAACTTTTTTTCTACTAATGAACATTTAGACTAGTCAGTTTTCTTGACTTGTGAGCAAAAATGTTGGTGCATACTTTATTTTATAGTGTTTATGACTGTAGTATTATAAAAACCTTGAAACAATCTTATTACATATAACACTATTTTTATTTTAAACTTTGATATGATTAAAATTTGTCCTGGAAAGCTGTGAAAACATGCATCACCAGTATACATGATATGGACTATGTAATACGGATGTTATCAAATTTCTTAAACTGGGTCAATTTTTTGTTTGAAAAAAAAAAATGCACTCCTTTAAACCAAACCCTTTCAAAATCAAAAGGTAGGAAATTGGGCAACCATACATATGCACACACTTTCAATAAAGTTATTCGGTCAAGTGAAAGTGTTTGACATTCCATTAATCATCTCATCTGAACAGTTTTTTACATCTTTTCATAGGTCCAACCTTGTACTTGTACAGGCAATAGCAGCCTTAAGACTTGCTGTGAAGGAGAGAAATTATTTATTTGATATTTATTCCAAATATGCACAAGCCAACAAGGGAAGCAGTTGAAATTTGACCTGAGCGATTGCAGCCTTTTTCTCTTCTCTCAGGCATGTAATATTCAAATCTTTGGCACATGTCAAAGAGGGCTTTACCTCTGGAATCAGACCAGGCCCTTTGAGGAAGGCTTAGCCTGGAACACAGCCTTGTGTGCTACATCATTTTCAACTCAATTTTCATCTTCTCAGTTATCCTCTGGACATGTGCTGAAAACATCAACTTGCTTTCCTTAATGTGAGGTGTCTTAGGTAATATATTTTAATTTTTCTATTTAGAATTTCTTATTCACCTTTTTATTGCTTTTAATCTAATTTTATTTATCTAAGATGAAGAATTAAAATAAAAAATTTGCTTAATATAAAGATTTTTCTTTTTTAATAAAAATGCTAGTTAACCTATTCAACACTTCACATAGTCATCATTTTTTTATGTGTTTTGGTTTTTTTTTTTTTCTTTTTCTTGTTTTTTATTTTACTTTTCTGGTAAGAAAGCTTAGAATTTATTAGCAAATTTCAATTATGCAATATAGTTTAATTAACTGTAATCACTATGCCATACATTTTTAAATAATCACTTAAAAGAGAGAATTCTGGGGAGGCTGGGATGGCTCAGTGGGTTGGGTGCTCTCTTTGCAGCCCCAGGGACCTAGGATCGAAGCCCGGCCCTGGCCCGTGTGGACCCATATGCTGAGCAGGGGGGTGCTCCCAGTGCAGTTCTCACCGGGGCAAGACCCAGCCCAGTTCCTGCCCTGTGCAGCCCCGCCTACCCGTGGAATAAAACTATGTGGAAAAACCGATGATGTGCAACTATGGAGACTGTTCTGGGCCCTCCCTCTTCACTCTCTCTCTCTGACTCTCTCTCTCTCTCTCTCTCTCTCTCTCTCTCTCTGTCAAAAACAATAAATAAATCTTTAAAAAAAAAAGAGAGAATTCTAAACTAAATTTAAAGTTCCCATAAATAATTTTATACTTTAAAAATTGTACATATTCTTTTTGTGTGTAAACACATCTCAAATACATTTAAAGGTATTTCCTCAAATTCTGCAAATAATCCTTTCTTCCCAATCGTAGATTTTTTTTTGAGCCAATTAATAAATATAAGCTATAAGATTAGCAGAAAAACTATAGAATCTTTCACCTTAGTATTTTAGAATGTTTGAACTTATAGAAAAGCCTCAAAGACAGGAGAAGGAAAGAGAGTAAAAAGCAAAGAGAAGAAGAGAGAAAGATGAGAGGGAAAGCAAAAGAGAGAGGAGAGAAATTAGAGAAAATAATATAATTTTTTCTTAAACTAATTTATTACCATGCATTTATAGTGTGAAAAGTTAAAATATTGGCTATGTCTCAGAGGAATTACTTAATTTTCTTACTAAATTGTTGACATTTTTACACATTTGTTATTAACAATATATTATCTTATTGATGATATCGAAAGGCCTATGCAATAATTCATCAAAATATATTGACCTAAATACTAAAATCCCAGTAATGCCAGTAGTTATTGGAATGCATACCTTATTCCTTTCATTAAAATGCAACCTCCTTAAATACACCTTTTTCACTATTTAAAACCATAATGTTCAAGTCGTATGTAATATAGGAATCCAACTAAGTAAATATCTGTGAATAAAGTTACTAATTAATTATATAGTATTGAGCCATTACTATTCTCCCAAAATGGGAACACAGTAAAAGACAAAATACATTTGCACAAACGAGCCTTGTCTCTTATGTAGTTATGCACTAGAATTTAATTACAGTAATTCTATACACAGGCACTATAGAGGACACAGGTGTGGAGGTTATCTTAGTACTTGTGAAAAGATCAAACAAGATAAAATTCTATCCCTGTCTTAAATTCTGTTCCATTGAAATTCTTCAGATCAGTTACTAAGTAACTGTTACTTTATGAGAGAACCTCATTTTCTGTTTTTTTGTAAATTTTAGTAAAGAGTTACGTCAGACTCTAAGTGGCTAATGCTGGTAACTGGTTCAGCATTAAAAGACTGTAAAAGCAAAGATAATCTGAAACCTTTGTAAATTAAGAAATTTAAGCTGACATCAGAGAATTTGGTGTAGTTCCTTACAATAAAGACAACCCCTTATTAAAAAAAAATAGCAAGTAAAGTTTAGTCAGCTGTTGAAAAGGACTTAAGAAATTAAAAGGGAGTTTCAAAAATTGAGGAGCTAGTCATTTAACACTTGTGTAAGCAATGGAATATTAACATTGAGAATTGGATTTGTAGAAAGTTACAAACTAGAGAAACAAAAACTGTGTGGATCTGCGAGAAAAAACACATCAAGCTCAAGAGCACCATAATAATTCCTAGATGATATTTTTCTTCCTAAAAATAGTCCTTTTAAAAACTCTGCCTTATATTTATTGCTTAAAGAGATGCAAACTTTCTATTAGACATTTCACAAAGCCAGATATAATATATGCTTAATATTTTTAAGAACATGACTAAAGTGATTAAATATTTCAGGCGGTCCTTTGTCTTTGGATTTGCCACTCCAAAAACTATTCTAACAATGGAGAGCAATGAAGACAAATGTAAAGGCAAAATTTTACATTCTCAAACTCTATGAATTGTTTCAATATTTGCTTACTGGATATAGTCTGACACCTAAAATTCAATTGTATAAGATAGAAGACATGTTACTTTTATTTTTATTTTTTGCTGTGTAACTAATTACCCTCATATTCAGCATTGTAAAAAAAAACAAGTATTTATCATATTCCACAGTTTCCAAAGGTATTATGAAACAGGAAGAAATGAGTACTTTTTCTGTCTTTGTGTCTTGCAGTCTCCCTCTTGCATTTTTTTTGACAGAACTCAATCAGAAATCAGCTAATCAAGGGAGAAAGTTTTTGTTACCCCACTCTCTATATCATAGAAGAAGGTATAAAAGGGAGGACATGGGAATAAGAGACAATAATTTAATTAATTATGCAGCTCCTTGATATAACTTGAAAAGATTCCACATTGCTTTACACGTTATTAAACTGACATTTGAAATTTTTGTCATAATTTTAAATACATTTTAGTTTTGTGTTAAAATGAGTTAGAATTCTTAAACTATTTATAAAATGAAAGAAGATGAGGATTGAACTACAGATAGAATAACTATGTCACCATATAATTTACAAAAGTAAATTTGAACTGTCTGATCACATATCTCACAACGGATATGAAAGGTCACATGTAAAAATTTTATCATAAAAATATTTTATATCTGGAAAATATTCTAATTAAATTGTTTTTTTAAATCAGGCTTAATACTGGAATTATAAGTTTTGCTATGAATTCAGAACATCCCAACATGGGCCAATATATATGAATAATAATATTCACAAAAGAACAGAAAACAAAAGTATTACAGAATTAAAGATGTTTATGCTTGCTAATACAAATACCAAACTTTGAAATACCCCTGTGTCTCTTGGGATGTTTTTATGTTTTGAGGCACTGTGCCACAGTTAGAATTGGGATGACTGAGGACAATGAGTTCTGTGTCAGATTTTATTATTTTCTCCTATAAAAGGATGACACATCCTCACCAAGTTCCATGAGAATCATAGGTCCCATGTAGAAGAAGAATCTCTATTTGCCTGTTTTCAGGTTTGGATATGAGTCTTCCTTGCCCAGTGAAATATAGAGTAAAGGTGACATTTGACAGGCCCACACAGAAATTTTAAGAGCCATCATATATTTCTGCTAATTTGTTTACTTTTTAACCTTTGCCATGTCCTAAATACATGCTGCCTTTACAGCCTAGATCCAAGAAACAAGACACTTTCAGAATGTTTGAAATTGACCATTAGCCTAGAGCTCAGTTTTAGCTAATCAGCATCCCACGTGCAATGTGAGTAACATAATATTTTGTTGTTGTAAGGCACTAAAATTTGGAAGTTTTGTTTGTTTGTTTGTTTGTTTGGGGATTTTTTGTTGTTGTTGTTGTAGCATAAGCAAAAATTGACTAGTATCTCCGTTTTAATAGAGTAGGAAACAGAATATTTTGAACTCAGAGAAATTCTAAGACACTGTTAGAAAAATAGTGTTTATAGAAGTAGAGGATATAAAAATTATCTCAAAACTCACTGGCTACACTTAGCCCTTGGAAAGCATTTATAAACATACAGAAAAATATATCTTATTTTGTAAACTATTTAATTATATAACATAGACTAAAGAATATGTGTATAAATATGAAATAAATTATCAACCAGTAATAGACTATTCTAAAACTGCAAATTTAATTGAACTAAGACTGTCTCAATAAAGGCCACTGCATTCCAGATGTTATGGAAGAGTACATAATTGAGAACTTAGTATTTCAAAGAAAATAATATATTTTCACATTTTTAGTCCAGAAAAAATTCTGAGATCTGCCATAAGAATCATACAGTTTACATACAATTATTTAGTTATTTGTAGTGATGTTGCATTTTAAACTTTGGAATATTTTTAAATATTTCTCATAATTTAAAATGTTTTTTGAAAACACAGTTATTCTGTTAAAGTCTAGTATTCACAATGGAGCATAAGCATTTTCCCACATAACATTTCAATGGCGATTGAAAAAGGTGCTTATTAACCTTTTTCTATCTTTTCTTTATTTCAGTGATTCCTCTCCTTTTACTTTTTCTTGTGTTCGTAATATATACTGAAGTGAAAAAAATTGAAACAGCTTTGAGTCACTTTTAAAAATTATCTATCTTTTATATTGCTCTGGTCGCCACAAAATTATGATTAGACCATTTCTCTCACTACTGAGGTTACTTTCTGAGTTAGTTTTATAAATGAGAAAATGGTACAAATCATATTAGACCAGTACAGCACTGTTATAACAAAGTTTGCATTAGGCCTTGTCTTACAAGGACTGTTAGGCAATGCTATAATCCAGAACATCTTCTCTAATGCTGTGAAAATACATATTTTCACCTATGTTCTTATTGCATTTTCATCATCCCAGTTCTTATAATATGCATCATCTCCTATTCATATTATAAAACTTCTGGGATGCAAAGACCATGTCTTATTCATTTTTACAAAACCCTGATTTTAATACTTCTCTCACAGAGTGTGGCAAATTATAAAACTGAATAGATTCTTCTATCCCTTTATTCACACCCTCTTGAAGTGAAATTCTGAAGCACTTCTCATTAAAATGTAGTCTAGCTTGATATTAATTATGTCCTTCCTTTAGGATAGCCCTTCCCCCCAATAAAA
>PVKE010049958.1:0-11098 GCA_004027555.1 Craseonycteris thonglongyai | reverse complement strand
AAAGAGGAAGCTGCTGGAAACGTCCATCAACATCCACAAGCAGAAACTTGAATGCTGGCTTATCAGCAACCCTGAATTCTGGAAAGCAATAATGTAATGGCTTCACATTGAGTGAAAAAATAATTTAAACCTAAAATGTGTGACAAATAAAAGTGTGTGGCACATAAAAACATTTGTGTATGGTGAAGGACTCAGGATAATTAAGTTGCACAAACGTTTTTGAGAAATGACTTGAAAATATACTCAAAGCAAGAGAGGAGAAAACAGAAATAATGAGGCCTGGAAAACTTAAGTAGTGAATCTAACTCAGGAATATAATGAATAAAATGACAAAATGACATAGCTTGAGCAGGTCTAGAAAATGATTAATCCAAAATGGAACACAAAGTAAATGGGCTGCAAGAAAAAAATGTTCTAAAAGGAGTCTGGATACATTCAGACAATCATTAAATTAATCACATGATTAAAAAAAAGCAAATCTCTATCCTCTCTAAATGGTACTAGTATATACAGTTCATCTAGAAGGTTTAGGTTAGAATATTATAAACCTAACAATATAATTTATAATCTTACAGTTTTAAAACTCTATGTGACTGTATTCTTATAGTTAAGCTATGCACTATTTGTATTTGTTTATTGTCTATTGTCTATAATTGTCATGACTTTGTTTTTTCTGGAACTTGATTTAATTTCATTAATTAATTTTTTTATTGTTAAATTTATTGGGGTGACATTGATTGATAATAATTACATTACTTTCAGCTGTTCAAATCTACATTGCATTGTCTGTGCATTGCAGTATGTGTATGTAATAGTCATTGTTAAATAGAATTATCTTACAGCATGACTGGACCGTCTCTATGCTTATCTCTGTGCGTATCTGGAAACCTGGTGTGACTTTTGGCAATGATAAAGATGGGCTAGCTAGTAATTTCTGTGTTGTCTAAAGTTTGAAATCCCCCTGGTAGCACCCCAGGCCACTTGTTTACATTGTTTAAAGCTATGCCAATTGGTTGCTTATACCTATTTAACTAGTAACCATAGCTTGGCTTTGGCTGTATGACCGCTGGGACATAAAATACTCTGCTGGAATCTTTTGCCTGAATGCTCTTAAAACCACATTTTCTTGTATATGTCTTGATGGTTCGCAACCCAGAGATAAAGTGCATCCTGTGTGAGTAAGAAAAGACTGTGTAGGTGTGCCTTCAAATCTCCTACACTCTGATGCTGGCTTTTATATTCTTCCTCCTGCTTTGCTCTATTCTTTATCTTATAGAGAGTGGGCAAACATTTCTCATCAGTACTGACTCAGCCTTTTATAATCTGTTTCTTCCAATAGTATGGTCTGTTCATCAAATTATCATCTCATTACCCTGCCTTCTTAAAAACTCAGAACTATTATATAATACAGCTTATCTTCTTTATATTATCTATTGCTGCATAACAAATTACCCTGAAATTTAGCAAATTAAGACAACAGACATTTTTTGTCTCGGTTTCTGAGAATCAGGGATCTGGGAGCCTTGCTGGGTGGTTCTGGATCAGGGTCGCTTATGAAGTGGCGGGCAGGCTGTGGCCAGGGATGCCTTCATCTAAATTAAATCGCAACCAGGGCAGAAGTATCTGCTTCCACGCTCGTTCCCATGACTGTTGGCAAGAGGCTCCAGTTTCTTACCACGTGGTTCTCTCCAAATGCGGCTTGAGTACCGGTATTCTCACAACAGGGAACCTGGCTTCCCTCAGAGCAAGCAATTTAAACAAGGGAGAGAGTAAGAGAGAAAGAGAGAGCCTATGTCTGAAGTGTCATACCATCAGTTTTGCTTTATTCAATTTGTTAGAAGGGAGTTACTAATTTCAGCAGGACGTAGATATCAGGAAGCAAGGTCATTGATCCGTGTTCTAGATTGCATACCACAACCGCTAAATATTTTGTGTTCTGGATGTGCTCTATTTCCATACGCTAAATAGACTATGTATATTTTTAGTGCTTGTATCTCTCCATTCCTCCCTGCTTTCTGGTCTAACATCTAATTTTGGAAACAGAAAGGGATCTAGCATGCAGTAGACACTCAATAAATATATGATCAATGAACAAATAAATAATACAATGCAGGGCTCACTGGGGACCCTTAACAAATATGAGTGACTGACAGAGCAGAACAGTGTGGAAAAAGAAATCCTTTTCATGACTAATTCATGCTAGATGGTTTATAGTCTTATTAGAGATATTGGGGCCATGTTCATAAATGTTACCCTATATATCACTTTCTGTGCCATGGTCAGGTGAAAAAGTATTCAATAGAAATTTGAAAATCTGAAGTGCTTCAACTAGATTTGTGAGAATAACTTGTGAAAATCCCTTAAAGTATATGGACCTCATCTCCTCAAATGCTAAAAGAGGGGTGAACTAGATCTCCAGTGTTCCAAGGCACATCACTAATCTTTTTTTAATCTGAGCCATTTGTCTGCATTCTAGACTTGCTATGCAGTAATAGATTTATTATCTATCTGATTTCAAATTCTCAAAATCCCACTTAAATATTAATCCTGATAAATTCTTATCTGCAAAATTGCTCTCACTTCCAGAAGTAATTGTTTTTGTGATACGTTTATCAGTATGCATCTTTTCTTCAAATTAAATTCATTTTGAAGATAAAAACATTTTAAAAATCCAAATTATATGCAGTGCAAAAATAGCAAGATGTTTTTTTGTTTTTTTGCTTGATCTTTAGCAGCTCAGCTTAAGTCTATTTTTGAAGTCTATTGCTATTACATGTGCTCAGAGAATACAATGGTACAAGACAAACAGTGCATTTCATAACAACAACAACAAAAAATAACAAGTGAAAATTTAAACAATCCGATCCATTGCAGGGAAGGAATTTAAAGAGTTTATTTCTTATTTTCAGAAATAGTAACTGTCTTAGAGAATTTTAAAAGGATAAAGAATATCTAATTCATATGCAGTCACTTTAATAACCGTTTAATATTTTTAAATGTGACAAGCAAATTTGAGAGCATCTCTGCATATAAAACTTACTCAGTATTTTTTAAAATAAATATTTCACACAGCTCTCAGAGCAAAGATATCTGGAGGAACTTTAAAGCCTTCAAATTACCAAACTGGCATTCAATCACTTTGTCTCTGTGATTCTTCATGGCAAATACTGATATGAGCAAACCAATGATTTCTGACATTTTTGAAAGCTGCATGTTATCACACAAGTTTCTTCTAATCTAACAAGGGCTATGAGCTGTCACTCAAAAGTATACACCTGATGCAATAATAAGAAACCATTTATTAAAGGAAGAAACTGAAGAGAAGATGATTATACAGGTAAAAGACAGAAAAGAGGACCCTCATCTCAAAAAGAATGTACTTTGGAAGAAAGTCCTAGAGACTTTTCTCTTCCTTCTTAGAAAGTACATAATAGTCCAGAAAATTCAGTCTAATCTGATTTTGGATTAATTCCCCATGGCAAAATCAAGCTTTATGGTAATTGAGTTGTTTGGACATAATATGCAAGTTATCTGGATGTTGTTCACGTGTGGCCAGCATCCATTCCCCGCAGAAAAATGGGGAAGACTATACTTCAAACTACTGTTCCTCCTGTAACAAAGACATTCAAGCGGTAAGACAGGAAAGAACTCATAGCTTTTCCTTTACACAGACAGGAGCAGGAAACCCGTGTTTTCAATGTACAGATATTGAAGAATGTAACTCTATGTGATAAAAGGGATGAGGAATTGACCAAGAGTTATTTTAGTTTTTTGTTTTCTTTTTTGTAAGAAATAAAGACATGCTTTTACATACAGCTATAAGATTTTAAAAGTCTTCAAAGAGGCTGAACCTATAATAAGGTAATAAATAGTACAAAGGCATTGTTAAATGATAGCACAATGACATGTCATAGCTCACAATTAAATAATCACTTGAACAACCCTGTATTGAGCCACATTGATGCACAAGCACTATGCCTACCAACTGCTAAATGAAGAAAAAATAAGACAAAATTCCTTATTTCTAGAGATATAGATGTGTTGGGGGGTTATGTATTGGAAATTATAATATAAATGAAACAGAAATGTGTACAGTATTTTGTTCTTGATGCTGTTGTCTGGGAATGATTACATCTAGAAATCAAGATACTCAAATTGAAGGAAGTTGATAACACTACCTGGAGCTAAACATTTAAGCAACCAATTTATTTATCAGCTTTATCACATAGTTATAGGAGGTCATTACTTCCTGATATTCACAGATAATTATGAGACCTAATTTGGATATCAGTAGCTTTTTCTCATGCATAATTATGGAATGATAGGTTAATTAATTCATAATTTATATTCCTTCAATCTCCTTCCACTCTTTTTATTTCCATCCATTAAAAAATTACTAAAGTAGATTTCAATCTCACAAAATAAGTGCAACTCTTCCTCCCCTGTTCCTTCCTTTGTTACTACTTCCTGTTCATCAATATTTATCTATAAATAACCTGGTGGCGTAAAAGTACCTGGAAGTAAAGTTACCTCCTTTGGTATTTTAAGGCCAGAATATAATGAAGGATTAAACTTCTTTACCTTTTTGGTTTTTTTTCCAGTGAAAACTTAATTGATATTTCTTTACTATGAGTTCAGCATTAGGTAAGTGCTGAAAAGTAGAGCATGATTCAAATATCCCATGTGTTAAACTATGGATAAAGAAATTTTGAACAGCAGTATTATTTTATGATACAAATCAAGAATTAATTATGAGGCAAAATGAATAATACAAAAAAAGTAGTGGGTTAAAGAATAATGAAAGTAGTATAATTTTGTATGTTAGAGGAGTTAGAAACCAGAATATGAGCATGAACATTATTTAAATTAAAGAGGTAAGTACATTCTTGCTGCAAAAAAATGTCAAAATAGTGGTATTACATTTCAATGTAATAAACACAATTAAATCATTTTGATTGAGAAAGATGCTTTAAGTTCTTATAATGGTTCAAGATCATCCTTAGAATATTGTGCCCTTAGAGAAAAAGTAGATTTTCTTAAGACAGGTAATAATGGATAGATAGTTTACCAGCCCCAGTTAAAATGGGCAAGTATACCTCTTGCTACCTCTCCCACTGATGGACATAGTACAAAAAGGAAATCTTGGGGGAACTCCGGAAATTAAATACTAATAGGGGACTGAGGAAGAAATGAAAACTTGAAGAATGAGGTCATACAATGATTAGCTCCCTAGACTCCCCTTTTCTTCCTCATTTCCTGATTTAGATTCTTGAACAACCTGAATCTAAGAAGTTGCCCTAGGCATATAAAGAAAAACTCCAAGAAAATCCCTTTTCATAGGCCAGAGGACAGATAAGTGCATGTGGGAGAGGTTCTGGGATGTAGCTCTGTGTTAGGCAAGTTCCCTCCTGAGGTATGGTGTAAATGCCCCTGAAATTGAACAAGAATAAAGAGAAAACACAGATTACTAACATCTGGGATAAAAGGAATACCATTATAAAACAACAGACATTAACAGGGTAATAATAAAGTACAACAACCAAATCTGTACACATAAATTTGATAAACTAGATGAAATAGGTCAATTCCTTGGAAGACTCAAACATTTAACTATGAATGAATAGAGAATAAATGCTACAAAGGATGTGAAGAAATTGGAATCCTTGTACACTACTTGTGGGAATGTAAAATGGTAAAATTTTGGAAAACAGTTTGACATTTTTAAAATGGTTAAACATACCATGTGATCTGGCAGTTCCATTCTTAAGTATTTACCCAAGAGAAATAAAAACATGCCCACACAAAAACTTGAGTATGTGAGTGCTCATAGCAGCTTCAATTATAATAGTTCAACAGTGGAAACAACTCAAATGCTCATCAGTTGATGAATGGATAAATAAAATGTTTCATGCAGTAGACTATAATTCAGCAGTATAGAAAATGAAGTACTCTCACATGCTACAACATGGATGAAACTTGAAAACATGGTAAGTAAAAGAAATCAGTCAAATGCTACAAATTGTATAATCTCATTAGGATTAAATGTTATTTCATATTAGACAATAGGAAAACGTATAGATACAAAGTAGATAGCAGTTGCCAAGAAAGAATGGGGGATTTGAATGAATAAGAGGTGCAAATTTTCTTTTGGGGTTAATAAAAATGTTTTTAAATTGATTGTGGTGATGGATGCAGAACTCTGGGAATATACCAAAACCATTGAACTGTGCACTTTAAATGGGTGAATGATATGGTACATGGATTCTATTTTAATAAAGCTGGTGAAAAGAAGTCATTGAAAACAAAAGAGATGTTCTGAATAATCTGCATCTGGTAAAGTAATTGAATTAGTAGTTTAAAATATCCAACAGATAAAACTCCTGAGTGGTTTACCCAGTGAAGTCTACCAAACATTTAAAGATTTATTTTTATTGTTTTTGAGAGTAAGAGAGACACAGACAGAGAAGGGGAAGAGGCCAGAGCAGTTTCCATAGTTGTACATCATCAGTTTTCTACATAGTTTCATTCAACACAGGTGGGCATGGGGCTGCACAGGGTGGGAACCAGGTCAGGGGCCTCCTGCATAGGAGGCACTCTCCCATGAGCTGGGGACCAAACTGGAGGCCTCCCTCATAGGAAGCTCACCTCAGTGAGACTGAACTAGGGGCCAGAATATGGGTTTACAAGGGCCGGGCCCAGGACTCGATCCTTGGACCCCAGGGCTGCAAAGTGAGTGCTTAACCCCCTGATCCATCCTGTCAACTCCTACCAAACATTTAATTAAGAAATAACATTAATTATATTTCTAAAAAATAAAAAGTGGAGCACCTCTCCACTCATTTTATTAGGCCAGCAATACCCTGATAGTGAAATTAAATTTAAAAATTATAAGTAAACAAAATTACAAACCAATATCTTTCATAAACATAAGTGTAAAAATCCACAACAAAATTTGATGAAGTCTAATTCAGCAATATATTAAAAAAAAAACAATAACTGTGTGACCAAGAGTTGTTTATTGCAGCAATGTCAGACTAGTTCAACATTTGAAAATCAAACACTGTAATTCACCATATTAACAGAGTAAAAAAGAGAAATCACATGCTCATATGAAAGATGCAGAAAGTGTGTTCAACAAAGTTCAGATTTCAATTGTGATATCAATTTTCTATAAACTGGAAATAGAATAGGACTCCCGTAATTTGATAAAAGTGAATTCTACTCATTTTTCTGTAAGGGCACAATATTCTGCAAAAAAATACTTAACGGTAAAATAATGAATGGTTTCTTCCTAACACCAGGAACAAAACAGGATATTTGTTTTACCATTTCTATTTAATACATGTTAAGAAGTCTTAGTGGAATAAGGAAAGAGAAAGAAGCCAAAGGTATACAAATTGGAAAGGAAAAAGAAAGTAAAACTGTTCTTATTTGCAGGTGTTATAATTTTGAATTCTAAGAAATGTACACACACACACAAAGATTATAGAACTAAAGCTCACTAACGATAATAAGTGAATTTGGCAAAGTCAGAGAAATACAGTAAATGTACAGAGATCAATTTCAGTTTTTATACAAGCAAATAATGATTGGAAACAAAAAATTTTAAAGAATACTCATTGCCATAGCTCTAAAAAATGAAATATTTAGGTATAAATCTAAAATATAATATGTGCCAAATCTGTATGTGACAAATTATGAAATGCTGATTGATCAGATCAAAGAGGACCTAAATAAATGAAGCAAAAATTGTGATCTACAAATGTATTATAATGCCAGTCAAAAATCCAGCAGAGTTTTTTCTAGCTATAGACAAGCGGATTATAAAATGTATATTGAAAAACAAATTAGATTAGCCAAAATTATTTGAAAAAGGACAGAGTTCAATGATCCACGATACCTGATTTTCAGACAGTAAAACTGCAGTAACTAAGTGAGCCATCTACAAGAGAGTAAACACATAAGTCAGTGGGATAGATTGGAGGGTCTACAAATCAAGCAGTTTTGGACAGCGGTGCAAAGAAAATTTAATGAAGAAAGGATAGCCTTTTTAACAAATGGTGCTGGAACAATTAGATATCCATACGCCAAAATAAAACAAAACAAAACAACCTCTACTTATGCTTTGCATCATGATTTACAAAATAAAATTATACTGAATGTAATTCAAACCACCGACTAGGAAAGAAGTTTTTCCTATCATATACCCTACTCAAAAGAGTTATAGCTAGAATGTAGAAAGAAGTCTGAAAACACAAAACTAGGGAAATCTATTATATTCTATTCTGTGTGTGTGCATGTGCGTGCACACACCCATACCCATTTACATGCACTGCTTGCATCTCTAATGCAGGGCAGAGGGAAATATTACTCATGAAGGGTTTATAGTGTTAACAAATGTAGTTCTATGTGATTTATACTCACCGTCATATTTAATCTGGAACAGCCCTGTGTGCATGATATTATTTTTGTTTTAAAGACCAAAACTCTAAGACTTGGCTTTAATAAATTTCCAAGTGTGACTCATTTAAATGGTAGACCCATGAAATAGTGACTTTCCACCATAAAAAGGAGCATGCTGCCAAAACCAACAAAAAACACAGTGTTCAAATACAGTGTTTGAAGGGTAGCCCCAAATGAGAGTTTCTTACATAACCTGTCCTCAATAATGGACTCACAATTAATTGTTACATTTTATTATTTTAATTTTTTTGCTTCTTAACCAAATTTACTTTAGCTTGGCTCTCAGGCCTGTTTGACAATAAACAGCACATCAGAATTATGATATACCTGTGCAGCATGTGTTCATGCCTGACCTGCATGACTTTTTGATCATTAAAAAGAATATTAGCTGTAAATGTCTGAGGCTTACTTTATATGGTAACTCCATGTTGGGAATGATGACTATAGATTATGTTGATCCTTTCAGTTATACTACACCAGGAATAACAATGTTGGGAACATGTTCTCTGTCTCAGTGCCTCTTTTTCATTCAACAAATATTTCATGAGCACCTACCATGTGTCTAGTACTATGCTGGGTGCTGACATGCCATTTGAAACAAATTACATCTCTGTAAAGATGTCACAGGTAATTTAAAGAGGAGAGATAATCAACTTGCAATGATTATACAGACATGTATATCTAATTCTTAATAGAATAAGATCTAGAATGGTTTTCCAGAGCACATGAAGTCTAAAGCTAAATCCCGAGTCAGAAAGCAAAGAGGATGGAAACAGAGAGGGCATTTACAATGATCCACCTATTCTGAAATACAAACTCTTGACTCAATAACCTCTAAAGATATCATAAATATTTAAAATTCAGGTGATCTAGCCTCAAACTTGAGTTCAAAGAATTACTGTAATTCAGATTTTCAAACACCTTTGGACATATCTTTGATAACTCAAGGTAGTTTACAGTAGTGTTTTATGAAAAAGAAGCAAGCAGCGCTTGATACCTTTTTAGTATCGTTTCAGTGTCAATTTCTTTTTACGTATTGACTGCCAAGGGAATCTCTTTTTGATGTTCATAGCGTTTTTACTAATTTTGTAGATACTCTCATATGGATGACTGAATGATTATTTTCCCTCATTATTCACATTTTAGAACTTTTATTTTTCTTTTTATTACTTCCCTCTCTCGTTTCTCAATTGAGTAGCAAAACAGAACAAAAAGCTTCCTGAAATATTCCTATGATATCAATTTTTATCTCATGAAATTTACCTTCAGAGATTCTTTTCCCCTGTTACAGAAACTGTCTCTGGGTTGACTCACCTCCAGTTCCTTCTCCCTGACTCTTTTTTTTTTTTTTTTTTTTTTTACTAACTTAACAATCTAGAGGGAAACCAAGTGAAACAAATAGACTATCTGATTTATGCTTGGTTGCTCCCCTGGCAGGATGAGTGTGGGCAGACTCTGACCGGCTGTCAGTCCTAATTTATGTGGATAACTTTACTTCCCTGTCACTCTGTTCCCCCACTTGACAGAAAATTGTGTCACACTAGTTCATTTCCCTTCCGTTTTCCCTCAGGCAAAAGCTACAACTTGATTCTGGGTATGAAATAGACAAAAACAATGTAATATTTTATTTCCATCCATACCTACCGATGTCTGCTTTAACACAGTGAGCTGTGCATCCAACAAGCAAAGGAAGACTTGTAAATAGAATATCTCAAAATATATATATTTGAACCTATGAGTTTGCAGTTGTACCCATGTTTGTGAGCCTTGAGACAATCACTGGTTTTTATAATTGAAATGAATCTGACCAGAGCAATGACAATCAGGAAAATACTGAACTATATCTATATCTAATAACTTTAAAACAATTAGGAAATCTTCAGAGTATATTATTGAGGAACATAAAGCAAGATACAAAAATAGAGGGGCATATACAACGATTTTAAGGCTGCAACTGGCCACTTTTTAAATCAATATTTGTTTATGATAAAATACAAAGGCTGCCCGGAAAAAAAATCCAGCCATTGTAAATGTAATGAGAGTGGTTACATAGCTACATACTTTCCAGACAGACCTTGTATATCATACATAAAAACAATTATAAAATGATAATAAAATAAGCACCCATTTACCTATAGCTCCAATAAGAAAATGTAATTTTTTTCATATTTTAGAAGCCCCCTTAGTACAACTCCTTGACCACATCCTCTTCTTACTTCACTGCTTCCTCCCTCCTCCAGGCAACCGTTAATTGAGTTTTTCATGTATCATCTGTTTGCTTTAAAATATTTACTAGCATTAAGTATAGCCCATAGCAATATATTATTTAGCTAATATGTTCCTGATGTTTATAAAATAGAATCATATTGCAAACATCTTTGTGTGACTTGTTCTTTACTTGTAAATTCAGCTCCATCTTCACAGTAGTAACAACTAATTGGAAACTTAAGAAGTGAGATTCTCATCTGTGTCTATTAGAAAAATTTCAGGGCACAATGCTTGACCACAATGAATGACACTTTTCATTACACAGTCCTTTGCATTCGAAAATATGCACTATTATCAGGCTGGATGTGTTTGGATGAGATCAAGCCTCTATCTCAATTCAATGCTGAGAACCACAGTTTCCTACCAT
>PVKE010049957.1:0-11101 GCA_004027555.1 Craseonycteris thonglongyai | reverse complement strand
CAATCACCAAGCTATTGAGTGTGTCCATAGGTCTCTATGTCTTTGTTTCTTTCAGTTCTATATTCCACCTATAAGTGACGTCATATTTTTCCTGGTTCTTTCAGTCTGACTTATTTCGCGTATTAAGATGGTCTCTAGGTCCATCCATGTTGCCAGAAATGACTGTATTTCATCATTTCTCATCGCTGAGTAGTATTTCATTGTGTAAATGTACCACATCTTCTCTATCCAGTCATCTATCGAAGGGCATTTTGGTTGTTTCCATGTTCTGGCCACTGTGAACAGTGCTGCGATGAACATGCAGGTACAAATATCTTTAAAGATCAAGGTTTTTAAGTTTTTTGGGTAGATGCCCAGTAGAGGGATGGCCGGGTCACATGGCAATTCCATTCGTAATTTTTTGAGGAATCTCCATACAGCCCTCCATAGTGGCTGTACCAGTTTACATTCCCACCAGCAGTGTATGAGGGTTCCTTTTTGTCCACAGCCTCTCCAGCACTTGTTATCCCTTGTCTTGTTGATGATAGCCATTCTAACAGGTGTAAGATGGTATCTTCATTTTTTTAAATGATAGCAATTCCTTCAAAGTAGGAAGGCTGATTTTAAACTCTTTGCATTTATTTTTGTTAAAATAGCTTATGGACCACGGAAATAACTTGTTATATGATGTTTACATATTCTAAAATATAGTGCCTTCTTTGGGTAATAAGGAGAGTATAACAAAAAGCTCAGTGTCCCAACATTATTATCTTTCTTTTCACACTAATCACACCGCAATATCTCAGTTTCCTTGAGAAAAATACATTTTCCTTTCATTTAAAAATGTAATAAATATGATCCATGAAATTATATATAACAAGATAGCAAGCAGTCTTTTTAATTCAGAAACATAGATTAAAAAAAATTGTTATGTAATAGAATATGTATGTATGTATGTATTTATTTATTTATTCATTATTTATTTATACAGTCAAAAAATAAATAAGAGTACATAATGGTGTACTGAAACCGTACCAAAATAGATTTTGGCCTCCAACATGATGATTTTGACTGTAGGGCAAAAAACAAAAAACAAAACACTCAGAAAAGTAGCAGTGAAGGGCATGTTCTATTGTGGTATCAATACCCCCAAAACACACAAACCATATGATGAGTATAGTTATGTCACTAAATTAAATGGAGAGTCATAACAGAAGTTTGAAGTGGTTAATCTACAAAATAATGTTGGAAAGCATAAATATGTAGGAGTCATAAATGCCTCTATTTTTCATATTACATGGCTAGATACTTTCCAGACAGTCCTCCTATATCTATACATATTTGACTTGAAATGCATACTCTTGATTTATTTGCTAAAATACCATTATGTGCCTCAAACTGATTTAATTTAAACTCTTTTTTTAATCTAACCTGTACATAGGGCATATAGGTCTTCAGTTTTGATTTCTTTAAATTAGAACATGGATATAAATACATTTTTATAAACTCAGTGACAAATTTAAATTTTAAAAATTTCCCCAAAGTTTTACAGTCATCTCACATTTAACTTAATGTCAAAATTTTAATGCAATGTTGAAAACATTTAGCTTCATTAAATTAAGTAAGTATAGAAATAACAAAAATGGCATGAACAAGAATTGGAAACAAAGACTATTCTTGTTGGAAGCATTCAACTCTAACGTTAGGCACAGAATTCTGTATGCATCCTAGAGAATCAGTGCGCTACGAGCACCAGTCTACAAATTACTGGGTAAACCTACAAGTCTGCTAAGTGAGAGGAAACAGGCTACAGCTGTTTAATGACTGTTTTACATTAATTTCTTTTGGCCTATGAATTACAGTCCAGTAATTGTTTGCAACTCCTTACAAAGGGACTGCAACTTCTCTCTCTCTTCCTGCAACTGTGCCACCTCGAGCAAATGCAGACACCATGAACAATACTCGGGCTAAATGTGAAGCCAGATCTGACTAATGTCGGTGGGTTAGGGTATTTTCTGTGCCAACTGTTCTTACAGATGATTGAATCTAAAATGGTGACAGGTGCTGTGGGCTATTCTCTTCAGGAAAAAAAAAATTGAATGTACTTAAATTTTTTAATCAGTTGTATGGTATTCTATCCAACTGGCTTACTCTCTTCATCCTTTCTTACTTATATCATAATTATACTCCCTAATACTAAGCATATCCATCACGTAGTAACCCTGCGTCAAGCATGTATTATACTCGTATTCAGAAAAATAGGAACTTTTAGGAACTTCACCTCTTTCCACTTCTACATGACTAAGAATGACTGACATTACTTAACCCTTGACATGCAACTTTAAGACTTCTAGCAACTGGCCCTTCACTTTCATTGCTGCTATTGGATCCAACGGCGTTGCCTCCACACTGTGTTTTTATTTTAAACAGCCAGATCCTGATTTCCACATGAAGGAAGTCAGTGTATGCCATACTAAGATATGCCACTTTGGCATAAGGATTATTGTGAGCTGAATAATTCTTAAAAATATAGATACAGAATAACCTTTTCCTCTGTGCTTAAAAGCAGGGCATAAATTTTCCACATGAAAGTGTCCTCTTTTCTCATACCAAGAAGGGAAGAGCAATCTTCATCACTAGAGATGGAGGCAGTACCAAGGCCGTACCAAGATCAGTCTGCATAAAATCTTACAAAATAATCCTTATCTTCTACTACTTTCTCTCATAATATTCACCTTACATAATTTACCATCACTAGGATTCCAACTCCCTTTTCCTTTGTCTTTTCACTTCTCCATAATTTGTTTTCAAAATGGTATATAAGCCCCTGAAGGTTAACTGCTTCTTTGGATCTTGACTTTTCTAAAGGCCTCCATGCACATAAAAATAAATAAATAAAGTATTAATATCAAATGAAATTTTTATGCCTTTTTTTTCTGTTAATCTGTTTTTTGTCCATTTAAGCTACTTCTCAGTGATATGATATAAGGCAGTAGAGAATAAGTTCTCCCTTCCCTACACATATTAAAAATATATTTCAGGGGAAGCCGGGATGGCTCAGTGGGTTAAGCGCTCACTTTGCAGCCCCAGGGAACAAGGATCGAATCCTGGCCCCGGCCTGTGCAGACCCATGTGCTGAGCTGGGGAGTGCCCCCAGTTCGGTTCTCGCCGGGGTGGGACCCTGGCCCAGTTCGTGCCCTGTGCAGCCCCACGTCCACCTGTGGAGTGAAACTATGTGGAAAAACCAATGATGTACAACTATGGAGACTGTTCAGAGCTCTCCCCCTTCTCTCTGTCTCTGTCTCTGTCTCTCTCTGTCAAAAACAATAAAAATAAATCTTATTATATATATATATATATATTTTGTTTTCATATTTTAATTCTCAATAATATTTTATTTCCCTGGACAACTCTGGTTAGTATTCAGTGGTGGACAGACATGGTACTTTGGTACATATTATTTTAGAGGTATCATCATATACTATTTTAGAGAGCTGTGTTGTCAGACTGCCACCATTTAGACCTAGTCCATCATTTACTTACTGTGTAACCTTGAGAACTTAATTAAGACCTCTCGTTTTAGAAGTTTTTACTTTTGTATGAAAACACATTCATTTTCTCATACAATTGTGGTGAAAATTAAAGGACTCTATAGATATAAATCACACAGAACAATACCTGGCTCATAATACTCAACCAACCTTAGCATAAAATTGTAATATAAATATATACAAACAAACCAGCCTATGTCATAGATTCCAGTACTACAGTCACATGGTAGCAAAAGAGAACTATTTATATTACATTAAAGTTGATTGCTTGAATATAGTTAATTCTGAAGATTTAAAAAAATAATTTGTAAGTTGACTTTGGTTTTATGTCTTTTAAAAGGCTTTCATTTAACTCAGATATGAGAAACACCGTTTTAAATCTTCTTCCACCATCTCAAGTCATAAAAACTCAATTCAATCTATAAATATGA
The DNA here is from genome assembly GCA_004027555.1 of Craseonycteris thonglongyai. Taxonomy (NCBI): domain Eukaryota; kingdom Metazoa; phylum Chordata; class Mammalia; order Chiroptera; family Craseonycteridae; genus Craseonycteris; species Craseonycteris thonglongyai. Next base: position 7,140 of record PVKE010049957.1, on the reverse strand, counting down.
ACACTTATGCAGTATGTTGGATAATAAAAAAATTACCAACATGTGGCTTCTGGCTAGAAAAATATATAATTTTTTTCTTTTTGGTAGAAGTCTAAGAATCTATAATCTCTTCTGGGGAAGTCAGAAAATGAATACAAATAAATTCCCAATTTACTCTTGCAGTTGAGTAGTTAAAATAAAGCTTTTAGTTTATAAGACAATGTAAGATAAAACTATGTGTTTACATACAACATATATGACATCTGCATTTTCTGTAGAAGCTAAATTTTTCATCTCTTATGCGTTCATATAAGATAAAAATCTTACCTCATACTTGTATCTAATTACTCATGTCATTAATAATTTCAAAAACTCCACTGACTAACATAAAACTAGTTAAGACTGGATTTTTCATGGGACTTCCTTAGACACTTTAGAGCAAATTCTACCAACTATCTGGTTCGTAACCCTTTCCTATAGTTTGACATACATGTGAAAAATGGAATGATCTGACTGAAGTATAAAGTTGCACGTTCATAAAGTGCTTAAATGAATTGTGCCAAGCTCTCCTACCAAGTTAGATGACTAATATAATTGATTTATTTAGTGTTGTAGTAGCATTTTGTATTCTTTGGTAACATAAGCGAAAGATTTTTATGACACAGGAGTATATCATGTGTTTATAGCACTAAATATCTTGTCATTTGTATAATAAATAAAAACCTTTAAAAATGACTCCTAGTCATATAAATGACACTTGAAAAATAATTTGGGAACGCTTATCCAATTCAGAAAAGGACAGTGGAAAGACTAGGTTTTCATCTATAAATGAAATCACATTAAAATAAGTAGGAGTTAGGTCTATTTTTGGTATAGGTTGTTTCCAATGACGAATCTCTTAAGAAGTTGAGGGAAGGTGACATTGTCAGAAAATATCTCTGCTTTGAATGGGCTTAATTTAATCATATTGCCAAAACACTGACCAATTTAGGTTACAAAGTTCCTTTTTTAAAAACTGATTTTATTGTTTTTGACAGAGATAGAGACAGAAACAGAGAGAGACAAAGAGCAGGGGGAGGGCCCAGAGCAGTCTCCATAGTTGTATGTCACCAGTTTTCAACATGGTTTCGTTCCACACAGGTGGGCCAGGGGCCACACAGGGTGGAAACTGACCAGGAGACCTCCTGGATGGGAGCACATCCCCTCAAGCTGGGGGCCAAATGGGTGCCTCCCACATGGGAAGCTCTCCCCAGTGAGAGCAAAACTGGGGGCCTCTCACATGGGATGCAAACCCCAGTTCAGCGTATGGGTCTACTTGAGCCGGGGCTGGGATTCAATCCTTGGTCCCCGACACAGCAATGCATGTGCTTAATGCATTGAGCTATCCTGGCTTCCCCAGAAAGCTCCTTTTTCAAAACTAGCTATCTAGCCTGTGTATTAAACTAGTATACTTGTCATTTATGCCTACTATAGAATACTATAAAAAGTTTACATTTTAGAGTTTCACAGAAAATTAAGAACTCATCTAATATACCCTCATATTTAATAACTAAAGATTCAAGATCATTTGAGCATAATGCTCAAAACCTTTGTTTCAGGGACTGAATTGCCTAAAGACTGTATGATTGTTGTGAGACCGTGGAGGAAATTACTTAGAGTATCTTTACCTCATTTTCTCAATTGTGTTAATGGTGACAATGTCTGATACCTTAGTAACTAGCTTACAGGTTATTGTGAGGATTAAATACCACAGTATATATAAAATGATTAGAAGAACGAATACCTGGTATATGATAAGGATTATTTTGCTATTATTAGTGTACTCATTATGAGGGGACACAACTGACTTGCCTTAAAAGAATTATCGGGGTTTGTATTTGTAGATACTTAGGAAAACACTTCTTTTAGCAATTCACTAAACATATGGTAAGGTAGTAAGGGGAAAGGGAACGGATGGCATCCATGTTACATTACTGCACCAAGAGATAAGACGTAACCTATTGTCTTCTAAGTGTCTTGTGTTCTGTTGGAAAGAGGGATACCAGAGAAGACCTACTCTATTACTTGATTTTCAGTAGAGGATAAATAGGACAACAGAAAAAGAAATACTAAAGAACAGCCCCTTCTGCCTGGCTTCCTTACATCTCAAACGATCAATTAAGTGATGACCTGTTAAATGGAAGAAATCACTGTATTTACTTATTGTGTATAAATGAACCAAGCACTGCTAAAACTAAATCCACAGAGTTATCTATTTCTGTCATCCTCAAAGACATTTTTCTAAGATCAGAGGGAGTGAAGAGAAATAACAATAGAAATCAAGTTCTAACATAGAGACCTAATACTCTTTTAGCTGATATTTAAGAAACTAAAGATAATCATCAGTGTTATGAGATCACTGAATGATACCATAAATAAAAACATCACATTGGTAACAACAGCAAAGAAATTTATGATGCTTTTTGAATTTTAGACAGAAAGACTCAGTTTAGTGAGTACAGTATGTATTATTCTCATCACATTCTCAGCAGTAGAGCCCGATTGCTTTCTTTCCAAAAGCTTCCTTGCCCTACCTAGCCTAATCATCTTTTTCCATGACAGATAATAGATTATCATGATTCCAGTATACCCAGAACACTCATTGGCCTTAGTCTCTCTTCTTCATGTAGTATTTAAGTCAGTAATTATCTGACTGCTGAAATTCCCCATTATTTGATATAAAGACAAACATGAGCATATTGTCATCCTTTGCGTTTACTTGTAAAAACATGCCATATCAAATGACAGGCACTAATCTCAGTAAAACCTGGAAAACTCAGTACAGGAAAGTCAAAGCCCTTTTTTAAAAATGTATCTTTTCGGGGAGAATAACTAGATGATAGAACTAGAAAAGGCGCAGAACTTAATGTGGAGTAAATTTTCTCCATATTTGTACCTTCGCTAATACCTAGGTGACTGCAGGGAAGGGTTGGCACGAGTGAGGCTGAGAGGTGTTTCTATAGGGCAAATGGAAGAAATTATGCTAGGAGTTGCTGGCCAGTGTCTCTCTAATGCAGAAATGCAGTGAGGAGTATATGAGGTTACGACTACCACAAATCCCCAAATATCCATGCACAACACTCCTATTCCATATCGGTAAATAGGTCTCATTTGTGGTATAGGCCAGTTTGTGATATAAATTGTAACAGAAGATAGAAGAAGACAGGCTGAAGAGATAAGGTTGATATAGCAGATAAAGAAGATTTAGGACCCATTGGGGTTAGGATGTAAAACAGGTAGTGACAGAGTTGAAACTGAAAGCTTAGGCCAATAGTATCCTACCAAGGAGGTATGGGAACCAAGAGGCGAAGGAGATGTTGGAAGATAAAATATTGGGAACATACCCAAAGCCACTGTATGGTCAACATTAAAATGTTTAGTTTGTTGGGTGTTTTAAAGTATTTTGTTTGTTTTATTTTTCATGAGTGTTTTTACACTTGTTCTTTTTCTGACTTACCATTTATTTAGATTTCTGTTTAGATTTCACAGCCAAACATTTCTGTGTAAGGAACATGCAGTGTGGAGTCAGGGTCACAGCGTGAGTCACAGCCCTGGCACTCACTGTCTCTCTGGTCATATGCAAAATGCAGTAACTTTTCTTCTTATGTGCAGAATGGGCATTTTTACAGTGTATCTTTTATATGGTTGTTATGAAGCTTACATAATGCAGATAAATAGTCCTTTGTAAAATATAAACTCATAGGTGGATTTATGCTGCTTTAAAATTAGAGTGAAATGTAAGATTCCTGTGGCAGCTTTGTCTATTCTACTTTGTTAGTTTTTGTTTATTTATTTATTTATTTATTTATTTTTATTGTTTTTGACAGAGAGATACAGATACAGAGACAGAGAGAGAACTGAGCTGGGGGCACTCCCCAGTTCAGCACATGGGTCCACACGGGCTGGGGCCAGGATTTGATCCTTGGTCCCCAGCGCTGCAAAGTGAACACCTAACCCACTGAGCCATCCTGGCTTCCCTGTTAAGTTTTTTAAAAGGTACCCTTACTATGTAGGATCTCTAAGTTTGGTTCTGCTTGAACCCTATCATGCTTCCACTGGCTGTCAGTGTCACACTACTACAAATTTATAGACAGTACATGGGACTGAGAAGAGAACCATCATAAAAGAGATGCATCCTAAAATCTGGGATGTCTAGGAGAGCTGACAGTGACATTAGATTCAAATGCTAATGTGGTGGGAAGTTCTCTGCAGAGTTGGCAACAGTATTCTGGAGTCGTCTATACCAGAAGCTGTTCTGGCACCTGCTAGGAGGTTTATGTCCTCATGGGGCAAGCAGCCAGGCCTTATTATTCAAGAGTACACTACTTAGCCATTCCAGTTCAATTCAAAAATCTCAATGACATTTTAATATCCCTGGGGCCATGTCCCAAAACAAATCTTTCCCTATATCTGCTCTCTCTATCCAAGTCTTTTGCAGGAGCTTTGTTTACAGGAACTTGAAAACACTACTTCCCTTCTACAAGTGACAGATTGCTTTACTGGGCTCTCCATTAGCCATGATTAACAGCTATAATTGTAATTATAAGCAGGGCAAAAATCAGAAGTAATTCCAAAACTTGGCTCCAGTGTCTGGGCGGCTGCCTGCTGCTGAGAAACATATGAATCTGGTCTGTCACCTCCACAGAGATGCCACTATATATTCCACTCTCATGCATCAACTTAGAATTTACCTTGGTCTGTTCTCAGGGCTTGTCAGAATGTGCTTGCCTTTTATTCAAAAGTGAGGACATGCTTCTACATCTAGTTAGTGTATGTCTGAAACAATAGTAAAACAAAAGATAAACAACAGCAACAACAACAACAAAGCTTCTGGCCACTCTTTTCGAACCCTCTACTTCAAAGTTGTCCAATCTGCTGTCCATGGGCCACATACGTCCCAGGACGGCATTGAATGTGGCCTAACACAAATTCATTCACTTTCTTAAAACATGAATTTGGGGGGGGGGGAGGGATTAAATTCTTTTTTAACTCATCAGCCATCATTAGTGTTAGTGTGTTTTATATGTGGCCCAAGATAATTTTTCTTCCAATGTGGCCCAGGGAAGCCTAAAGTTTGGACAGCCCTGCTCTACATTGACAAACTCCTCTTTTTCTGTGCTTCAGCTTCTTCTTGCTATCAAACTAATGCAGTCTTTTTCTAATTACAGATTTTTTTTTTTCATTATTGTCATGGGCTTATTTTGCTTTGACTTTATGGAGAATTATCAACCTTAGAGTGAGAGTTTCCCTATGACTAGTGCTCACAATCATCTGTTTTTTTAGTCACCAACAAAAACAAGCTTATTTGGTCTTTCAACAAGCAATTCTATTTTACATATATTTACATTAACTTTGTGTTAGATATCTACTTACTTTGCTATATTTATATATATATATATTTCTGAATATATATATATATATATATATATGAATAATAGTGAATACAGGGACATGATTTTCTAAGTCACTGAACATGATTTTTCTAATATTTTTCAGCCTGAGGTGTAATTGACACATTTTATTTTTCTTTTTTAATCACAGAAAATAAGTTGTCAACTATGCTTCTTTGTCCACTCCCTCATTTTTATCTTCAAATGCTCTGTTCACCTGGTTTCAGCAGAGATAATCACAGGGACATTGGAGAAAAGACCAGGGAGTGGATGGAAACTATTATTCTATGTTTTTTGAAATTTTTGTGGATTTTCTAATCTTTACACAGTCATTTATAAAAGAAAACTCTTTTCTCACCAGCACCAGATGTGATGTGTAAGAAGCTGGGGCCCCAGTAGTCCAATATCAGTGATTGGATTTTCAGTTATTTAAAAATATATCTTTGCCCCTAGTAATGATTTCTTTATAGGTCTCAGGTTCAGTCTTGTTCTGATCTGACAGCCTGTAGTTCCAAGGGTACTCATCATTGAATAGGAAGTTACAACTACAAAAGCTAGTTAAGCAGTTTTGCAGCTCCTCCCAAGCTCTGTGATCCTACTATAATTTTATCAAAGTCAGCTCCCATGTTATTATGTAACTAATATTTTAGTATGAGAAATAACAATTTTCACTGCATCTTCAACATGACTTAATTCTAATAGGATTTAGCAAAATTTTTTCCAATGAGTAAATAAAACATATTCTTCAGAATTTCCACAGAAGAAAGGAGGCAGAAAGAGTGCAAGTGGAAAGCATGGTTCACTTCTAGGTCCTTATTGACTTTTCTAGCATATGTGTTTATTAGCAGTTCCTCAAATTATAGTAGCAATAACACTGATACAATGCAAAGTACATATTTACCAAATATCAAGTTCATTTGATCTTGTAGGTTCAACCAGGCCAGATAATACATGGCTTCCCAAACGTTACTTGGACTGTGGTTTTCCTAGACAAGTAGTCCAAAATAAACTAATAAATAAACAACTTAAAGCTAAGATTTTAGTTATTTAAAGCTTAACATATTTTTTCACAAAGGATATATGTATATAATTCACTTAAAAGCACCAAATCCAAAATTCAGTCTTGTTTTGCTATCATTACATGTGAATTAATTTCCTAAAAACAATGCTTAATGAAAAGTGATAGGCTCATTATATATCTTATAGAGCAAGCTTGTCCAATTCACGGCCTATGAGCCTCATGCTTTGAATGTAGCCCAACATAAATTCATAAACTTTCTTAAAATATTATGAGATTTATTTTAGGAATTTTTTTAGCCCATCAGCTATTGTTAGTTATAGTGTATTTTATGTATGACCCAAGACAATTCTTCCAACATGGCCCAGGGAAGCCAAAAGGTTGGACTCCCCTGTTACAAAGCTCATCTATTATAGAAGAGTTAATTTCCGTAATAACCAATATTACCCTTTTCCATGTGTATATTTGGTAAGTGATGAAAAGCACGGCACACGCGTCATGTCACATAATCCTCATAAAAACAGGACAAACACAGATGAAGAAAACAGAATGACAGCCTGCCTGAGTTCACAGCCTCTTTCTCCCATTCACCAGCTGTGTGACTTTTAGAAAAATCACTTCACCTCTCTGTGACTCCATATCCAAAAAATCAGAATATAATAATAGTATATAACTCAGAGGGCTGTTGTAAGAAAAATTCATGTGAAGAATTAA
>PVKE010049956.1:0-11090 GCA_004027555.1 Craseonycteris thonglongyai | reverse complement strand
CTACTTAAATGTTTTAATATGAAAATATAGGAACTCTGGCCTACAATGAGGTTGTGCCCCCAATTTCTTCTTTTATTAATTTATTTAACTCATATTTGTTGAATGCTTACTGTGTTCTGGGGACTAGTTAAGTTTTGGGAATAAAGAAATAAAGCATATAAAGAGTGCATAGTCTAAGGAATACGCAAGAATGCAAATGTGAAATATGCTGCAACTGATATAAGCACAGGGTTTCTGAAACCACACCAGAGGGGTTTCTACTGAGATAAAAAAAAAAAAAAAGAATTGTGAGAAATTGCATTAAAATAAACAATATAGTCCTTTTGTCTCTGAAAACTATAGTTCTTCTCATTGGTGAAAGATAAAGTAGAGAGTCCACAAGAGTTTTAGGAATATGAGTGGCAAAGAAAGGAAACATTTCAGCTTGTCTGGTGACCAAGATGAAATGATTGAAAATTAAAAGGAGAGGACTAGATCAATAAATACAGCTATGAAAATTAGACAATGTTAAAGAAGTTGAGTTTGAGAATGGTAGCAGGCACTTCTTTCTGTTTGACAAAAGAAAAATGAAATGAATAGCAAATTATGAGAACTATTAGGAGAAGACAAAAGCGTTTTAGGGAGCTCCTCTTGTGTGTCAATGGTTCTTCTAGAAGAAGTAAGAGGCATGTTTCCTATTTGCTGAGAGAGGAAAAGCAAGAGGTGGGGAGGAAGAAATAGAAAAGTAGAAGGAGTGAAGATAGAAGCAGGGTGTTCCAAGAACCTGGAAAAAAATGAAATAGTCTGAAACATCCCCTAATTAATATAGAAATTACTGTTAGCCAATAATATTGTAATAACTATGAATGGTATCAGATTGTACTGGAGTTATTGAGGCAATCACATCATAAGTTATATAAATGTGTCATCACTACATTGTACACATGAAACTAATATAATATTGTACGTCAACTGTAATTGAAAAATAATTAAATATATTTTTAAAAATAAATAAAAAATTAAAATATAAAGCCTATCTAAATAACAATGAATTTATACTTGATTACATTGGCAGTATTCTGACTTATTTTTTAAGCGATGCTACATAAGCAGGCCATAGAAATAAAGAGCTCAGGAAAGTTAGAATAAGAGAGTGTGCTATGGAATTAACTGAGGGAGCAAGAAAACATTGAGTGTAGAAACATGTTATACATTGGACTGATGTATGAGAGGTGAAGCTCCAATCATCCAAACAAAAGAATACAAAGGATGAAGCCACTTGGCCTTTGATCTAAACCCACAGGGGCAAAACAGGTGTGAAGATTACACTAGGATTCAATAGTTAGATTTACTGTGAGACTAACTACAAAGTGCACTTGAAAGGGGTAGGGGTGTAAGAGGATGAATGAGCCATGAACAATGTACACAGAATGTGATAAACTCAATTTGGATTCAGACAAAAGTCTTAAGAGGTTTTGCAAGAGCAAGTGTTAGATCCCAGCAGGAAGGCAGAGTACAGCTATAATCTGGTTGATGGCCCAGGAAATTTAGGAAGAAAAAAAAAGTCGTTATTCAGAAATGGGTCTGTAGGTGGGAAATAAGGGCCCATTTAGTAGGTGGGTGTTTAGAAGCAACACTTTTGTACTTCTAGAAGGGAGTAGAAATGGCAACAGACTAAAAGGAACTGAATTATTAATTATCCCTGTTCTGGGAACTGGACCCCTAAGGGGAATTTGACTCTGAAGTCTACAACCCAGAGCCTCTGGCTAGAAGAGTCAACAAAGCCAAATATCTCTAGTTTGGTGTCTTAAACTGTTCAGTAGTTCTCTCATAAGTCAGATAGCCTCAGAACTAGGATTGTGAAGGTATATCAGATTGTATAAGTGGGTTCATTCTAGTATCAGAGTTTGGAGCAGAGGGTCAAGAGAACTGAAGAGGGTATTGTCAAAGAGGAATGGTAAAATGGTTTAGGTAGAAAATGATGAATACCAGGTCTAGGATACTTGAAGAATTTGGGGCCAGGAACCAGTGAAATTTCTCTAGTTGTGCCTAATTCAATATGTTGGTTATTCAGGTTTTCTAATAGTTCCTATCTGAACCCAGACTTTACCAAATGATTTACAGTCACTTGTGTTTCTTCTTATAGATGAACTTCCAGATAACATTCAATAGAATGTCAAGTTAGGGGTTAGTGTTTTCAAAAAATTGTGTTATTTTTAGGAAGCTTAAAGTGTTGCACAAAACATATCAGCATGAGTGATGTCAAAAATTCTGCAGTATATGAAAGTGCCACACCCACACACAAAATAACTATACCTGTCTTCATGAGAAATTCAATCAATTTCACACATAGACCATATGTAACATAAACCAGTCACCAACCTTGAGATGTGAATGTGGTCAATCATTTGGGAAGGTTAAAAAGAGAGGGGGGAGGGAAAGAAACTAGTTTGTGAAAATGATTTGACATGTAAAAAATAAAAGGAATAGACTCAAGAAATGAGACATATAGGAACAAATATTCATATAAAGTAAAGGGATTAAAGGTATATTTTCAATTAAAATTTTTCTTATTAAAATATATTTTAAAGTTGCCTTTAAATAAGGATAGACTCTTAGAGAGCTATGTGTGAAAACTTGACTGCAATGTTTTCCACTATAGAAAACACTATAGAAGAAGCAAATCTACTTGGGCATCAGCTAGAGGAGAAATATTCAGTAAAATGCCAATAAAATCTATACGTGGTTTCACTGAAGGCAATCTCACAACAGAAATCATGAGTACAGTATTTTAGCAAAGTTTTAGCATATATTTTTATGTTAATAGTTTGGAATAATAGCTAGAACAATTTGCTCAGGAATCAAAACAGTACACTAAGAATCTGTGATGAGCATGCCAAAAACAAATTCTCAGTGGGAAAGAAAGGGAGCAGTTCCTGGACCATTTCAGAGAGAGAGCCAAGAGAATAAATACTTGAACTCATTTTCTTTCCCTTTCAGATCTTCCACTAGTTTTCATCTCATTGTTGCTTGAAGAAAATGCTACAATGCAAGATCCAGGCAACTTGCTTAAGGTAAACATTTATTTTCTTTCTGGAGAATGTGCTAGATAATTTTTTTTTTTGCTCTTTCTCTGCTCTATGCTAGGGAAGGCTAATTTTATGGCCACATCAACTGGCTTCCCTAGTCTTCTGATTGAGTTTAGGAAGTGGAGATAAAGGCTGAAAATTTGATAACAGAAGAAAAGAGCTCTTGCCTTTAACTGTGAAAGCCAGAGACAGGGTTTTCTTCTTGCTGTCCTATATCCAAAGTGACAGATCTCTCAATGTACAAGGGTTGAATGGAGGTATGTCCTCTCAAGATTCTAAATTTGTAGGAAGTAAGCAATATTAACTAGGTAGATAGGATTTATTCTAGACAAAGGAAACTCTGCTAATTTCCGTAGCAGCAGCAGTAGCAGACTGACCAGGCTATCCTTGGAAGAAACTTTTATAGTACTTTCTGTACTTATATATTAGGTTGGTGCAAAAGTAATTGTGGTTCAGACTGTGAATACTACATCATTATAACTAGGTTCAAACACATCTTTATTAATCAAACAGAAACCATTACAATCAACAAATTTTTGCCAATGAAAAATAAGCTTATGTATTTCTACAGCATAAAAATTCATGCTTTGGGATTCAACGAGCTCTTGGAAAGCGTTTTCTGCATTCTGCTGGTTGTGGAAGTAAGTGTTTTTTCCTTCAGAAAGTTGTTGAGATGCTTGAAGAAGTGGTAGTCAGTTGGTGAGAGGTCAGGTGAATATGGCAGATGAGACAAAGCTTGGTAGCCCAATTGTATGAAGTTTTGAAGCATTAGTTGTGCAGGCATTGTTATGAAGAAGAATTAGGCCCTTTCTGTTCAGCAATACCAGCTGTAAGAAGTTGCAGTTTTTGGTACATCTCATTGATTTGCTTGACATACTTCTAAATGGAATGGTGTTACCAGGATTCAGAAAGCTGAAGTGAATCAGACTGACAGCAGACCACCAAACATTGACCATGACCTTTTTCTGGTATAAGTTTGGCTTTGGAAAGTGCTTTGGAGCTTTTTCTCTGTCCATCACTGGTTGTTTCTGGTTGTGACATGAAATCCACTTTTTGGTCACACATCACAATCTGATCAAGAAATGGTTCATTGTTGTTGTGTACAATAAGAGAAGACACTTCAAAATGGCAATTGTTTGGATTTTTTGGTCAGCTGAAGGGACACTCTCTTATCAAGCTTTTTTACCTTTACAATTTGTTTCAAATGCCAAATGACCATAAAATAGTTGACTCTGAGTTCTTATTTTTATTTTTTTTATTAAAAAAATTTTTTTTATTGTTTTTGACAGAGAGAAAGAGAAAAAGTGATACAGAAACAGAGAGAGAACCGAACTGGGGGAACTCCCCAGTTCAGCACATGGGTCCGCAAGGGCCGGGACTGGGATTCGAACCTCAGTCCCTGGTGCTGCAAAGCGAGTGCTCAACCCACTGAGCCATCCCAGCTTCCCGAACTCTGAGTTCTTGTAAGAGGATCAGCTTTGATGATGGCTCTCAGTTGGTCGTTGTCAACTTCCAATGGCCAATCACTACATTCATCATCAAGGCTCTCATCTCCTTTGCAAAACTTCTTGAACCACCACTGCACTGTACATTTGTTAGCCATTTCTGGGCCAAATATATTGTTGATGTTGTAAGTTGTCTCTGCAGCTTTACAACCGATTTTGAACTCAAATGAGAAAATCCCTCAAACTTGCTTTTTGTCTAAAATCATTTCCATAGCCTAAAACAAATATGAAATAAGCAGCAACTGATGTCATTAGCAAAATATAAATAAATACATAAATAAGGTGAGAAATGCTTATTAAAATGATGTGTAACATACCACATTTATTTAAAAATGTATTCCAATATCAAGCATTTTTTTTAAGATTCATTTTGTTACTTTTGAAAGAAGGAGAAAAACCAAGAGAGAAGGGGAGGGCCCAGAGCAGTCTCCATAGTTGTAAGTCATTACTTTTCAACGTAGTCTCATTGCACACAGGTGAGCACAGGGCCATGCAAAGCCGAACCAGCCTGCTGTCTCCTGCATGGGAGGCACATCCTTGGCGGAAACTGAACTGGAGGTCTCCCACATGGGAAGCATACCCCAGTTCAGCATATGGGTCCTCACAGGCCAAAGCTCGGTCTTTTGAACCTGAGGCTACAGGGCAAGCACTCAACCCACTGAGCCATCCCAGCATCCCTCAAACAGTAAATTTCAACAAAGCAAAAACAGCAGTTACACTTGCATCAACCTACTGTGAAGCCCTTTTTAACCAATTTCCTAACTCAGCCTTCCAGTTTGTTGGCAATTCCATAAGCTCTAAAAGTCTTCCCAATAAATGCTCCTGTTGCTTCTGTTGTGTGTAGTCCAAGGCATCCTAACATATATGGTTCCTATTTGCAGCACTGTGCTGTTAGTTGGATAATACCAGGGTTCTCCATGGAGTAGGTGGTGTTTTTCTTTGGCATTCTGGATCTAGACCTATCCCTATTTGCCCTGTCCTCCCTCCCCAGCCAGCCACTCAATCCCTTTTCTCAGGGTCTTTTCTAGTCCTCCCTTTGTCCCTACTTTGTCCTCATCCAGGGCATCTGTACCTATCTTTTCTTTCTTTCTTTCTTTCTTTCTTTCTTTCTTTCTTTCTTTCTTTCTTTCTTTCTTTCTTTTTTATTTTCTTTTTTGTAATATATTTTAATCTCAGTATTTTTGGAATTTTAAATATTTTAATTTCAATATTTTAATTCAGTTAAATGTGCATGACTGATCTAAACTTAATATAACTGATAGATTTTCCAGTTGTGAAAAGTTAACTCTTAGTTGAAGTATTGGGGGAATAGGAAGACCACCCTGGCAGTCTTAAATATCTCAACAATTGACTGACTACCCTGATTAAAAATATGAATGCAAAGGATATAGGGGGAAATAACATTTTATATTTACCTACTGTAGGTCAACTGCACTGTACTAGCCACCTTTTGAAAAGATTTTTCTTCTTTTATTTTCACAATGAAAGAGTTTACTCCTATTTTGTGACAGAGCTGGGATATAAAACTGTAAGTCCCACCTTCAGTTCCTACCACACCATTACCCTGCCTAAAAATGACAGCTACCTCTTTAAAGATCCTGATACTCGTATAAGTCTGAGAAAATTAGTGGCAGCAGTCACTTCAGTAACAAAGGTATAAGAGACTACATGGCACCTCAAGTTTCAAGATGAATTTTTGACAGCACAAGAGGTACTTTATTTAGAAGTTATGAATTTGATTGGGCTATGCTTAAAACAGCTACTAGAAAACCATTTTTTAAATTATCATTTTATGTGCTATGGTATTGATGAAAAGGAAATTGTATAATTAGCTCATGTGTGAGAGGGAGTCTGCTTGTGTACCATTAATGATAATCAAAATATCTGACATGTAATAATATTCTGGTAACACTTAAATCAACCTGATTACACTGAAAGCCTCATAAACAGTAACTACAGAGTTTTTTAATATGCTCCTGGCTGAAGTACTGCCAATCTGTAAAATATTTGAATTCCAAACCGCAATGGATGTGTATTCAATCGTATAATCAGTATAGAGGAAATAAAAACACAGCTTTGAAGGAACAGACTTTTAACATTAAATTAAAGAAAAATAACTGAAAAATATAAAAATATACTTTAATTTTGAATGTTAATTTTAAGGAACTAATATGATTGTGTGGCCATGAGTTTTATTAGGGTAATTGAATTTCTTCTAGTAATCAGGTTTCATAGGTGTGACTGGAAGCAGCTGCAAAAGCAAATCAAGTTCCTTCAGAAAGAATATTAATGGCATTCTGAAATTCCTTATCCCCAAGAGGAAAGTAAAACTTTAAGCTAAATACTTGAAAGAATACACATTTTACATGTTTCCATTATTAGTGATGAGAATTGCTTATTAATCAATGTTTAACAATGTAATTACAGCTGTTTTAGTCTCACTAGATAACACAGATTAATAAATGACCTGCAACTAGTGAAGTGTGCAGATAGGGTAATGAATTCTTTCCATCAGCAAGCTAATTTATTAGTAATAAACAAAGACCATGATGAATGAGCAGAATGGTAGAGTTTCTGAATATTGAAATCAAATTTCCAGATGAAACATTTAATCATTCAGTTTTCCTTCATTTATTTTTCTTCATGTGTGATAATGTTGGGATTTGCTTTTCTGGACAACATTAAGTAGCTCTTCTAAAGCCCGTCTTTTATACTATTTGCAAGTTTACATTTATCTCTTATTATTTAACTCTTATTATTATATATTAGTTTTACCTAACACTGACAGTAGTATAACTTTGATTTCAACTACTTGAATTATTATGTTAGAAGAGCTCCTTGTTATAGCTCAACAAAGCACTATGGGATTAGCCCTGTTTTTGTTTTTGTTTTGTTTTGTTTTGTTTTACCAAAATGACTTTAAGTGTGTAGAATTCTATTTGAAGACTTAAGTTCCTCAAAGAATTAAATGCGTATGTTTTATAATAAATTTCACCAAAATCTGACAGTAAAGTTATCAGTCATACCCATAGCAACATCGTACAATGTTTAAGACTCATTTTATAAACTTTTTGTTTTAATTATAGCCAGCTTTTGAACTTCTGTAACATACAGTTGCTCAAATATACACTTTATCTAGTGTCATATATTACAATAAATGCTCCTTCAATTACCACCAGTTTGGAAGATGGAGAAGAGGTTGGGCAATCTAAAACTAGAAGAGCAATATTGATTTAAAAGAAAATAATTAGAAGCAGGAAATGCTGTTTTCTTAAGTTATAATATGTTTAAAAATTAAGGAATTATTGCATTGTGTATATGTGTGTGTGTGTGTGTGTGTATATATATATATATATATATATATATATATATATATTCTGCTGAACTGTATTTTAAGATGTGGATTTTAAAAGAAAGGTATAAATTCCTTTAGGAAATAAGATGGAGAGTTCACTAAAAGTGAGAACAATGCAAAAGATTTTGAAGGGAAATAAATCTTTGCACTAACTCTCTGCCTAGAATGAAAATGAGTCTAGTAAGAAAATTGCTCTTTCCTGATGAGAATAGATAAATCAGAATTTTCCAAAACCCTAACAGATGACATTGCCTCCTATTCTTATACATATATAGTTGGAGATATCCTCTTAGCTCTAGTCTAGACTGGTGGAACAGAAAGCTTTTCCTTCATGTAAGAGAGGGAGAACTACTCATGTGTGAGCAGCAGTACCTTAGTGCTTTCTCTCCATGAGAACGTATAAAAAATGTTTTAAGAATGAAAAGTATAGCCTACAAGGGCTAGAGAAATTGGAACTGTGACACATTGCTAGTGGGAATCTAACATGATTCAATTACTATGGAACACAGTTTTATAATTCCTCAAAAAGTTAAATATAAAATACCATACAACGTAGCAAGTTCACTCAGTCTGTACCCAAGAGAAATGAAAATAGGTACTCTAATGAATACATATTTAGGCATGTTTATTGCACATTGTTCACAATAGCCAAAAGGTGAAAATCAATTAAAGAATGAATGGATAAATGAGTTGTGGTATACAATGGAATATTATTCAGCCATATAAAGGAATGAAGTTCTGATACATGCTATAACTTGCTTGAACCTTGATAATAGTATGCTAAGTGAAAGAAGTCCACCACAAAATACCACACAGTGTATGATTTTTTTTTATGTGAAATATACAGAATAGGTAACATCCATAGAGACAGAGAGCAAATTAGTGGTTGTCAGAAGGTAAGAGGAGGGGAGAACAAAAATGGGAGTAACTGCATAATGGGTTTCCTTTTGAGTAATGAAAATGTTTTAGAAGTAGATAAAAATAATAGTTGCTAACATAATCAAAGTGCTGCATATTATTGAATTGACTTTAAAAAGATCAATATTATGTTATGTGAGTTTCACTTCCATAAAATTAAAAGCAAACAACGAAACCAACAATGCTTAATAAACAATGGCTAAATAGGGTTCTTTTCAAAAAGAATCACCAAACCCAGAATATTTACTTAGTAAAAAATTCATATTTACACAGTCTAATAAAATTTAACAACCAATACTAATAAAAAACATAACTCTAAATATAATAAAAATTGAAGAAAATTACTTAACTTTGATAAACATTGATAACAGATATTTACCAAAAACTTACCATTACATAGTGAATGATGAAATGTTAAAATCATAACACGAAAGTCAAGAGCCAAACAAGAATGCCTGTGCCAACTATTGTGATAGTGAGAATTATTTTGGGCAGTTTAGTTAGTGCAAAAAAATATTAAAATATTTTAAATATTGAAGGCATAAAAACATATCTCTTTACATAATACACTATATATACTTAGAAAATCCATGAGGGAGATGCTGGAACAGCTCAGTGGTTGAACACTTACCTCACAATCATGAGGTCCAGGGTTCGATTCCTTGCTCTGGCCTGTGCAAACCCCATAAGCTGAACTGTGGCATCACTGGTAACTACCAGGATGGCTCAGTGGTGAAGGTTCTAGCTTTCCATGTGGGAGGCCGTAGGTTCGGTTCCTGTCCTGCGTGACCCCACATTCACCTGTGTGGAATGAAACCATGTCACAACTAATGATGTGTAACTATGGAGTCTACTCTGGGCCCTCCCCTCTCCCCACTTTCTCTCAAACTATCAAAAAAGAAAGAAAGAAAGAAAATAAAGAAAATTCAAGAGATGCTGTAATACTAGAATTAAAAAAATAATTAAATAAGTTGGATACATATTGGAAAAACATGCAAAGGTCCATAGATAATTTTCAATAGCAACTTAGAAAATAGGGAGGGATGAAAATAAATGTGTGGGTGACAATTTTAAAAATTATAAAATACAGGAATAATTTTTTAAGTCAGCACCTATGAGAAGAAAATTATAAAATATTATTAAAAGAAATTATGCAAAAATTACAACAACATGGATGGATGGACCTTGAGATCATTATTCTAAACAAAACAAGCCAGAAAGAAAAAAACAAAAACCATATGATTTCACTCATATGTGGAATATAAAACTGAAAGCAACAAAGAAACAATAACCCATGGACACAGTCAACAGTTTAGTGGTTACCTGAGAGTAAAGAGGGATGGGAGTAGGATATGAAGGAGGGAGTTTCAAACATATGGTGATGCAAAGAGAACTAACTGACTATGGGTGGTGAACACATACTGTAACATATAGATGATGCACTGTAGAATTGTACAATTGGAACCTATGTAATTTTTACTAACCAATGTCACCTCAATAAATTTAACCATAAAAAAAAAAAAGAAAAAAAAGGCAAAACCTACAAGTTTGCACAAACAAACGTTTTTCTGGATGAGAATGTTTTATATTATTTTTATTAATTTATTCTAATCCAATCAGAATTCCAACACAATTTTTAATTTGACAAAATTTAAATATTTAGATGAAATAATACCTCTTGAAGAGGTAACAAATTTAAAAAAAATGAATGGGAAAATGTTTTTTAAATACTAGCGTTTCTAAATATTAAAAGGGCTTACTAAAATACATTTTTTAATAAAAATGTTGTTTGGGCATGAGAAGAGAAAACTCTATCAGTGAAACAGAATAGAGAATTCAAAAGTAAATAAGTATATATGACAACTCACAACACTGGACATCTATTTAAGCAGTTAGACACCCAAGAAAAAAATGTAGAAAGAGCCTGATCTCTCACCATATAAAAAATTAATTTTAAAATAAATTTCATGTTTAAATTTAAAAAAATTAAAATATTAGAAGAGCAATTGTTATTTATGGAAATGAATAATTTCCAAAAGTATTAAGTGCTAAAAAACAATTGCAGGTTTAAATGTCTTAATTTTTGTTAAAATAACTTTGTAAACCTAGGAAAGTGACCATATGATTGTAAAAGGGTGGATAAAGCTATAGTTAGAAACATACCAAAATGTTAATATATTTATATGTGATGACATTGAAGGGGGAAAGTTAATGGAGAGAGGGTAGTGAGAAATTATAATTTCT
>PVKE010049955.1:0-11097 GCA_004027555.1 Craseonycteris thonglongyai | reverse complement strand
AATATAGATATATTCAAATTTACAAGAAGTATGTTAAAGTGACAATATATTTATTACGGTTTACAATACTGACTTCTTAATTTAAATAGAATTATTGTTATTCCTAATATATTTGTAATACTGTCCCTTATTTTTCTCTCAGTGTAATGACCGCAGTTTAGAGATCTGTTGCTGAGAATGCTCACTTATCAAGTAAATACATAGGTAAGAAAAGCAATTTAATTTAAAACAAAGAAAAGGTACTTACATTTTAAACAGAAGAAAAATTGAAACTCAACATGGTCACCGAGGATAAATAATCTTGATTGATAATAATACTGTTAATACAAAAGAAAAGAAGCTACCGTATGACACTACCAAATATTCAAGCTAACTGACTGTGTTCTTCGATGAGTCGAGTCGTAACTGTTGCGTTCACGTGTTGCATCTGGTGACAAGTGTAACACATAAGTCAAAATGTATTGTCTGGGTGGGCGGAGATCACAGTGTCAGGCTGTCAGAATTCTAGGAATTTATGACCTTGGCAAATTCCCAGAATGCATTAAACTATTGCTAGAAAGTTTTGTCTTCTACAATCGCTTCAAAGTCCACAGTACACGGAATTCCACCCCAGACATTGCGAGCGATCGACAAGCGACCAAAATTGGCCTTGCGATCCACCGGTTGACCGGTTGACCACGATTGACTTGTTGGCCACCCCTGCTATAGGGAGGAAAGAATAGAAAGAAAGAAAAAAAAACGGGAGACAAAGGAGCCAGAAAAATGTTGAGGGACCAAGTATGACTTGTAAGGTTTGTGCAATGAGAAAGTTTTGGGATGGGTTAGCCACAAATTCTTTTAAAAACAGGGGCTTCTTTTACTTAATGTTAAGTAACTTAAATGTTAGCTAGTGACCCTTCTCGCATGACTCCCAAAGCCTTTGATAAAAGTTCCTCTACCTGGCACAGCCTCAGGGTGTGGATGCTGGGAGGAAGAAATAAAGGTGAGGAGGCCACATTTGAGTCATTGCCAAGGTAGCAATCAGGAAACCAACTGCATTATTTGCTTCCTATCTGTGAAAACTGGAGTATCATACAGCATCTAGGCTTCTCAGTATAAATCTAGAACTTTTCTTTCAACCTAGAATATAATCATTCCCTAGAACTTTGACCCAACCTTATGTTGCCTAACCTGAACTTCAACCTTTTGGGTACCACCACTTATTTTTTTCTCAAGTTACAACCCTTGATACTCAGCTCCTGTTGGTTTTAGTAAACTATAGTTAGTATATTTTATTAAGTTACCTTCAGAACTTTGGAAGTATTTTCAGAAATATGGGCATATTAATGATAGTGAAGCTGTGAGTGTTGGTATAGGAAGAACAGTCTCCACAGGAGATCAGACAGGGCTTTGTCATGTATAAAAGAAAGAAGACACTCTCTGGGGTGTATCCAAAAAAAAAAAAAAATGTAGGCTCAAATGCCACACCAGGGCCAACAGTAACTCATAATGGAAATTTGTGCTATGATTTAACTTCTCTGAATTTTAGTTTCCTCATTTAGAAATAAAGATAGTAACACCTGCTTACCTAGAACTGTTAAAGTAAAAAGTTAATTATATGTAGGCTGTCCGGAAAGTCTCCAGCCATGCATGTAACACTTCTCATTCTACTGACAATGGCTGAAGATTTTCCAGACAGCTCTTGTGTATGTAGATAAAATGTTAAGCACATGATAAATAATCAAAGGTAGCTATTGCTGGCATTATTGTAAGTAAAATGTGCTGTTTTTAACATTTATCAACCTCACACTATAACACTGGCTGGCCAAACTCACTACACAATTGATATTCAAAAGGGTCTTCCTACCTGATTAAACCAGACAAGCATCCCTTACACACACATTGAATCTGTTTTACTCAAATGGTTATATTTTTCTCCTTAAGTATCACATAACAAACTAGAAAATAACATATTTTTTAAGTCTCTATAATTTTTTTTCACATAACCCTACCTTATCCTTATTTTTCTTTAAGATGTTTATGTTGCTGGCAATCACAATGCAATAGAAATTTTAAAGAAAAACTTTTATGAACCAATGATATAGGGTAATAATTTTTAAATTATTAACGTGTTTTCTCTTTTTCTTTTCTTTTCTTTTTGTCATCTTGAGATATCCATTTAGCAAAAAGAAGATAAGAATTTGTTACTAGAGAAATATAAAAGGATGTCAGATTCAGCTACTAATCTGCAAAATACATCTAGGCACTAAGTTGACATAAAAAAAGACTACAGTAAAGAGAGCAGTCAAGAGAGGATTGTTCATTTTACTTCATTTCCTCCATTAAAATACCAAGGGCTTGAAGGGCCCATCTCACAGAGTTCTCTCCCAGAGACACTTCTTTACCCATGACAGAAAAGTAGCCAAATCTATGGTTGATCAATGGCAGAAGAGAGGACATAGGGAAAAACAATGAAAAGCCCCCCCCCCTTTTTTTTGGTCCCAGGGAGAACAGGAAGAGACAGTGAGAAGGGGAAGTGTAAGATGAGTACATGAAACCCACTCCCCTAATCCTTAGCTCTCAACTTAGTTTCAGAGAGAAGAAAAGCTGACTTAGAAAAGTGAAGGTAACGTGGGGTATAATACTATCTCAGCTGTTAACATTTT
The DNA here is from genome assembly GCA_004027555.1 of Craseonycteris thonglongyai. NCBI lineage: Eukaryota > Metazoa > Chordata > Mammalia > Chiroptera > Craseonycteridae > Craseonycteris > Craseonycteris thonglongyai. The sequence continues at coordinate 8,452 of PVKE010049955.1, read as the reverse complement.
AGCTGTTCCCCAATTTCCTATCTAGGTTGCAGAAAGAGATCGCCTTGTGTGATGCTCTTACACCAACTTGGAGCTTGGACACACTTTCTTGATGTTCTACGAGACAGGAGAGGAGAGGCTTTCTAGACTTAAAAGATGTGAGTGAGTGTTGAGAATAGAGGGGTTGCCATGGAGCCGACTGGAATGGTCACAATGACCCCTGACAGAAGCTGGTCAGAGTCAGAGGACATAGAGGAACCCCCTGAGTCTGCAGCCTACAGGAAGTAAAGTCAGCTAGAGAATCTGGCTACAACAAGAGACATCAGTCTATGGGTAACATTACCTACAGACCACCGTTGGAGACTGCTCTCAGTGGGACCATATGCCAGCCAGGCCTGCCCCACAGCTATTCCAGGACTTTCCTTCAGACGTCATCTTGGGAATTCTGTATGCTTTTCCTGAGGTGGAACACTTATAAGTGGGAGGATGGTTGGGAACAGGGTGAAAAAAAGTGAAGGAAGGAAGCCAAGATGGCTCAGCTGGTTAAGTGTTCGCTTTGCAGCCCTGAGGTCTGAGGATCAACTCCCGGTGCTAGCCCCAGCCTGTGCGGACCCATATGCTAAACTGTGGTGTGCTTCCCATGTGCTGAGGGGTGGGAGGAGTTCAGTTCTTGCCAGGGCAAACTTCCCATGTGGTAGGTCCCCATTTTGCTCCCCGGTCTGCAGGGGTGTGCCTCCCATGCCGGAGGCCCCCAACCCTGTTCCTGCCCTGCATGGGTCCTGCCCAACTGTGTGGAACAAAGCTATCAAAAAACTAATGATGTACAACTATCGAGACTGCTCTGCCCGCCCACCTTCTCTCTCTGTCTCTATCCTTCTCTGGCAAAAAAAAACAAAAAAAAAAAAAGTGAAGAGATTAAGAAGTAAAATTGGTAGTTAACACAATAGTCATGGGGATGTGAGGTAAAGCATAGAGAATACAGTCTGTAGTATGGTAATAACTATGTATAGTGCCAGGTTAGTACTAGACTAGCTAGGAGGATCACTTTGTAAATTACACAAGTGTCTAACTCCTATGCAATACATCTGAAAGTAATATAAAATAATACTGAATGTCAACTATAATTGAACACAATTTTAAGAAGTGTGTGGGAGGGGTGAAGGTGAAGGGAAATACAAGAGGTGCAAATTGTGAGGTTGAAAACAAGTTGTGGGAAAATATAGTCAATAATATTGTGCTAACATGGTCTGGTGTCAGATAGTTGTACTTATAGTGATCACTTCTTTAGGTATATAAATGTTGAATAAATATGATATATTCCTGAAACTAATATAATATTGTATGTTAGGTATACTTTAATTAAAAAAAAAATCTTTTTAAAGACGTGTTTCAGTTGATTCTGGAACTGAAGCAAGAAATAATGTCTTATTAGAAGAGAAATTATTATTAAACAGTACTACACTGATTAATGTGTAAGAGGAAAGACTTTGGAGTCAAGTAAACTTGGATTCAGCTTGAACTCTGCCACTTATTAACTGTGTGATCTAGAAAAGTCAGCCTTGATTTCTCCCTTTGCAAAGTGAATACCATTAAAGCCTTCCTAATAAGGTTTTTGAGGACTAAATTAAATAAAATCAGATGCTTAGTCTAATACCTCACACAAACAGTACTCTGGTTATTATTATCATAATTTTGGCTGTCATAATATTTTGTACTTCTCAAGAGTTCTATATTCCACAGAACCATTATTCTGATTGTTTATCCACAAAAAATATATAATACATATCAGGAGTGTTCGATCTTTTAGCTTCTTTGGGCCACATTGGAAGAAGAATTGTCTTGGGCCACATATAAAATATACTAACACTAACAATAGCTGATGAGCTAAAAAAAAAAAAGTCTATGCATAATTTTCATAATGTTTTAAGAAAGTTTACAAATTTGTGTTGGGCCTCATTCAAAGCCATCCTGGGCCCCATGCAGCCCATGGGGCCATGGATTAGACACGTTTTGTACACCTAATACTATATATTATATAGTATCAGTGTATTATATAGTATATAGCATGAGTAAGAAATTTGAAGAGGTATTGGCAAAAGATGGATTTGATAAGAGACATAAAGGATTAGAATTTAAAGTTTTATCTTTGAATCATTTATTCCTAGTCTAAGCTACAAGCCTTCTACATTTCTCTGAGTGCTGGTTGCTCAAAGGTGCCCACTGGGCACTCCTGTGGATGTTGAAAGAATTTGATTTATGCTGAAGAAATATAAAAGTACAATTTAAAGTTCAGGTAAACTTCTGAGTGTCATGAGGGTTGAGGTTATGAACGGACACTTTACCTAGCTTTTCCATTGACTCCATTCTCCCCTTCTCTGTGGTCTTCTTTGGGCTTTTAGCACATGTGTTTTTTCAGTGCTACAGGCAAATGGCCACCAGAGTCCTTGGCCAGGGATTAGATTAAAAATATTAAAATAACTTTTAATTACTTTTCAAGCCAATCAAATTTCCACCAAACTCAGTCTTTAGCCTCTCTCTCTCTTTCTCTTTTTTTCTCTCTCTTTCTCTCTCTCCCATTCCCTGTCCCTTCTCTTTCTACCATCAAGGGGAAGCCAGGATGGCTCAGTGGGTTAAGTGCTCACTTTGAGCGCCGGGGACCGAGGATCGAATCCCGGCCCCGGCCCGTGCGGAACCATGTGCTGAACTGGGGAGCTCCCCCAGCTCAGTTCTCTCTGTATCTCTCTCTCTCTTTCTCTCTCTCTCTCTCTCTCTCTCTCTCTCTGTCAAAAACAATAAAATAGATAAATAAATCTTTCTACCATCATGGTGTTATTAAAGTCTCTTACTCAAAGCCTTTTTTTTTCCATTCTAAGTTGAACATGGTGACAGATAGGATCAAAATGTTAGAATAATTTCTCAAGTACTTTATAATAAAAATGTCAGTGAGAGGACAAGAGAAGAGCTCTGTACATGCATGAAACTACCTAAATAAATAATATTGCTTGCAAATATAAACATATTTATTTCCATAACTTTTAACAGTATAATTCATCCATACTGATTCTTTCAAAAGCTTGATTTACCAGGTCTAACAATTAAGTTCGCAAACTTGCCACCATGCACGTATGTTGGCAGCACTGTACAAACAACTCAGTAAGGTTTCATAATTTTCATATATCAGTGTCTCACAGCTGTGTTCATTTTGACCTGTGGCTATGTCTTGCTGAATGGTGTTCTTTATTGTTGCATGTTTTTGTGTGCTGTTGCAAGAATGTTGGACCTTGAGTTTTCCAAGACCTTTTGGGGAGGCAAGACTATGTTTTAGTCCATATTATCACTGGTCATGAAACATGAGTACCAATATGACCCTAAAACAAAGCATCAAAGTGCAAAAGGAAGTCAGCCAATTCTCTATGACCAAAAAAGTTCCATCAGTCCAAGCGATGAGTCAAAGGATGTTGCTAATCTTTTTGGATATCAGAGGGATTGTTCATTATGAATTTGTACCAACTGGACAAACAGTCAACCAAGATAACTATTTGGAACCGCTGAAAAGTCTGCATGAGAAAAAGACCTGAACTTGCCAACAACTCATGGTTCTTGTATCACAACAGGGCACTAGCTTACATGGCACTGTCAGCTGAGGGTGGGTGGGTGGATGGGTTTAGCCAGTAAACAAATCACTGTATTGGAACACCCTCCCTCTATTCATCTGATCAGGCCCACGGTGACTTTTTTCTTTACCAGAAGTTAAAGGAAACATTGAAAGAAAGACAACAGAACATCAAGAGTAATACCACAGCAGCTCTGATGGCCATTCCAGAAAAAGAGTTCCAAAATTGTTTTGAAGGGTAAACTAGGCACTGGCATTGGTGCATAGCTTCCTAAGGGGAGTACTTGTTAGGGGACTTTAGTGCTATTCAGCAATGAGGTATGTAGCACTTTTTCTAGGATGAGTTCATGACCTTACTAGTCAGTCCTCATAATTATACAGATTTATATAGCCTGAAATTTTTATCTGAGCATAGAGAGACTTTGTTTTGTGTATCAGAGGACTGAAAAAAGAGATTTTTCTACCTCATTATCTTTAATAATATATTTTGTGTTCTGTTATTTGCAAGGAGAAAATGCTTGAAAGGCAGTTAAAGATAAATGCCTTAGAAATTTCAAGGAAAGGGATCAGGTTTGAGGCTGAATTTACTATCATCTTGGTGCCTGAAACAGATTAAATGCAGGAGTTTTTGTGCATGCTGAGTTATAATTTTTAAGTTTCAGATGAGGAAATTAAGCAGATGTTGTGTAGATTTGGGGGCCCCATTTAATCATGTGAGTCCTTCAGAATGGAAAGCCTTTTTTTGGTTGTGATAAGAATGAGATGCAACAGACAGAAGGATCAGTGTGATGAAACATGAGAAGTACATGACCCAGTACTGCTGGCTTTAGAGACAAAGGAAAATGAATACAAGCCAAAAAACGCAGGTGGCCTCTAAAAGCTGGAAGAAGCAAAGAAATGAATTAGTTCTTCCTTAGATACTTCAGAAAGGAACACAGCCCTGCTGACACCTTGATTTTAGCCCAGTGAGACATGGATTTGGCTTCTGACCCACAGAACTGTAAGATAATACATTTCTCTTGTTTTATGTCATTAAGTTGGTGGTAATTTATGGTAGCAACAGAAAGCTAACACATACACTTTAATGAACTGTATAACCAATGCATTTCTTTAGTGTTCTAACTGTGTTTAAACAGAAATTATCCAGATGAGAATATTTTCCAGAATAGAAAGGGTAATTAAATTTTTCCAGTATTTCATATGGCAATTTAGAAGTCAATAACTCTGTAGACAAAGTCTTTACTCACAAAAAGGAAAAACAGCTATCTTCATGAAAAGTAAATTCTAAAATTCAAAAGAAACTTCTAGTTGTAAGATCAGTTCTGGGGACGTAATTTACAACATGTTGACTATTGTTAATAATACCCTGAAATATTAGAAAGTTGCTAAAAGAGTAATTCTTAAAATTTCTAATCACAAGGAAAAAACATTGCAACTATGCGATGTGATGAAGGTTAACTAAACTTATTGTAGAAATTATTTTGCAACATATGTATTTAAATCACTACATTGTACACCTGAAACTAATATAATGCCACATGCCAATTATATCTCAATAAACTTAAAAAATGTTTAAAATTCAAAAGACAAATACTGTTATAATACCAAATAAGTTATCTTATATCTTATATCAGTTTAAAAGAATTTATCTTATATCCTTTTAAAAATATCTCTTGTTATATACAAAGCACCAAATAAATTCCTCTCTCTAGGTCTCAGAATCTACAATAGTCTTAGTAAAATCCCCAAGTGATGAAATCCTCGTCAAAACTTTGAGAAGGATTTAATTAAAGACATTTGCAACACATACTACTATTTTTCAATTCCACAAATTTTATGTATGAATTAAACCAAATATCAAGATTCACAAACAGATGTTGGAGAAAACCCATCATCATCTGGAAATTTACATCATGGGAAGAGATAGTGTAATAGAAACAAAGGAATAAATGATTAATCTTCTGGAAATAATTGCTTCTGGGAAACTAAAGGTCATTTTCCTAAAGTGACCAATGCAAATTAAATACAAGAACAGAATAGGATAAAGCAAAACCTACCATATTCAAAAGAAAGCCCCTATCACATTTAATAAACAATCATATTTTCTATACTATGACAATCGCTAGATAATTGATTAGAACTTCAGAGTAAAGCACCAGGCATTTTTATTATAGATTTTCCACTGCGGGGCATTTGTTAGGGGTTGTGAGATGATTTAGAAAAGTCAGTCTCTGACATGAAGGAGTTCATTCTCTGGAGCAACTAAAATTACCACATGACAGTTACCCAGAAGTGCACAAGGTTAAAATGACATAGGAGACTGATAGGAGTGAAATGTGATTAGCCCGGGGAGAACAAGAGATAATAGGCAGCCATACCCACAGGTAAACTGGGTTGTCAAGTCCACAATGCAAATGAAGACATGCTGAGAAAGTCACTTTTAGGGGAAAAATACATCCCCTAAGAGCCCTCCAAGATGACTTAAATTTTCACTGTGACGCTGACCTGTTAACCATTTAACCAGAAAATATTTACTAAATACCACTCACCAAGTTGCATGAATACCTATATAAATATTCTTTTTCCTTCCTCTTTTTCTTCAGTTTTGGGCCATTTTAAACACGATTGTTGTCTGGAAGAGATAACATAGAAAGTCCGAATCAGATGCTTAACGTGTAATTATGACCCACCTTCTGTTTCCTCTCTCATCCCTAACTTCATTGAACAATTTAAATCACCTTCTAGGTTATGTCCCAACTACCTATTGTCCATATTTGTATACCAGACCAAATTTTAAATTGTAATTCTCATCCTCGTCTCAGATTGACTATTCACCCATCAACATTTCCCTGTGCATCAGCCCAGTTCTTCAGGGCCCAGAAAGAATAGCTGAAGTTGAACTAAGAAATGTTTAGGCAGAGATGGGAGGAGCTCAAGAAATGACTGCAGCTTGATCACTTTTTACAAATTTTATAGGTTCTGGTAAAAGACCTAAAGAAGAGATAATATAAAATGATAGAATGGAGAATGAGTGGATTAATGTATTTTTGAAAGGCATTATTATCTGGAAAGAAAAACAAGTTTAGTATTTGTTATGAGCATGATTGATCTATATAGACAAGTATCAAAAGCTTGGAACCTAAGGTAAATATTTAGCTATCAGTCCACACAAAGTTGGCAAATCATACCGTGAGAATGGAGAAGATTTTGAAAAAGATAAATATTAAGGGAAATGAGGAAAGAACAAAGGATTAATTTCTGGAGTCCCTAAAGGATAGTAGGGGGAAAAAAAGAAATTAGAGAAAAAGCATTCAAGGGATAAAAGAATAGAATAAATGAATGTTATAAAATTTGCATTAGAGTATTTTTTAAATCCAATTTTATGTGCAGTCAGAGAGTTTTGTGGATGGGATGATGTAACTAAAATACAGTGTTCTGTGAAAGTCCTCCTGATTCCCGTTTGGGTCAGGTAGGTTTTGATATTAAGCAGGCTAAATGGTTCCAATTCTTCTTTTCTGGGAATTAAATAAACCAGAGCTTTTTTTTTTTTTTATCACTGTTTATAAAAGAAGAAAATGAGCTGCCAAGACATAGTTAATAATATTATGCATCTTTGACTTTGTTATGGAGGAACTTTTAACAAGCCCTAGCATGACATCTTGTTTTTGCATCCCTCTCCCCCCGTCCCCACACACACCAAATAACTTCCCAAATTTCTTATTCTTGAAATGGCTCATTAATGTAAACTGGTAGCCAGACTACTAAAAAACATTGCTTATTTAGCCACTCGAACACACTGAGTTGCTTTAAGTGATTTTTACCTACTGACTCATTAAAATGAACCACGTTAATCTAGTCTTTTTATTTATGTTGAAGTAGCTAAAGGCGAAGTTGTTTTAATTTATCAACATAAGTTTATATAGAACTTGACTCTGAAGGAAAACATCATTTTGGGCTGGCATCCAAGCACACAGACCCTACAAGAAGAGACAGGCAGCAGGGAACAAAAAGGCAAAAGAAGAAAGTTTACAGGGCCCCACAGCTCTTAAATTCCCATTATCAAAGTGTTTCAGGAGTTGATATGCCCAGGGTTAGCATATACTGCCCTTCCCTTATCCCTTGCCCATTGCTATTGATCATATTCCTTTCTGCTGCATAGGGACGGATCAATATATGACACTAGGCAGCCACTACCAATTGATCTGAGGTAGCATGCTATCTGAGAACAAATTGCCACTGCCAAAAATTTATCTAGAAGAGTTTGAAAAGATGATTTTAATGTACTTTCAGAATAGCATATGATCATAGTGTCATTAATCAATAATCAAAGAGAATAAGACACTATTATCTATTCATTCTATCATCTCTATCATGTATTTTTCTATCACCTATCTATCATCTATCTACCTATCTATAATATAATGTATCTATAGCTATCTATTATATCATCTATCTATATTTATCTATCATCTATCTATTTATCTATATATCTATCTATAATATCATCTATCTATATCTATGTATCTATATGTATCATATCATCTATCTATATCTATTTATCTATCATCTATCTATCTATCTATCTAATCATTCTCTCTCTTTCTCCCCATCATCTTTCCATCCATTTACCTTTTATGTTTATATTACAATTCCCCTTAGGACAGGTTCCTGAAAGCTACTGCTTTAGAAAGAGCTTAAAATTGTCATTTTGAATTTCACTCAAACTATTTATTATCCTGTACAAACTCCAATTACATGTGAAGATTACCTAATTACACTTGTGGTGATCTTGTATTGGCTTCAGTGTGTGTGTGTGTGTGTGTGTGTGTGTGTGTGTGTGTGTGTGTGTGTGTGTGTGTG
>PVKE010049954.1:0-11094 GCA_004027555.1 Craseonycteris thonglongyai | reverse complement strand
CTACCCAACTCTTTCTATGAAGCTAATATCTCCCTAATACCAAAACCTGGGAAAGACAATACCAAAAAGGAAAACTATAGGCCAATCTCACTGATGAAAGGATATATATTTGAGGACAGTTGAGCGGTAGAGTGGTTGGTTGCATAAAAGCCAGAGGCTGAGAAAGTCAAAGAAATAATTAAAGCTAGATCATAAAACACATTCACGCACATATATGATTGTTGACTCTTCTACATCAATGATATTTATATGTTCATATTTTATTTCCAAGAAATGGTTACACAGTGCCATTCCACATTTTCTTGATGATTTTAAGTAAGGATTCATTTGCAATAATGTTTCATATTTTATTAATATAGTTATGCATTAATGAGGCTATCATTTCATTTGTCTTTTCTTGGTCCTGTGTGTGGAGTGATGAATAATTATTAAAAAAAAAAAAAAGAAAGAAAAAAAGACAATTAGGGTATGCAATTGGATAAGCCATTAAAATACAAAGTTGAGATTAAGTTTTTTTTCAGATTTGGACCAGCCAGAAATTTTACAGCCCATACAAAATGAGAACGATGCTTTAAATAAACTTTCTGTTTGCGTGATGTCACTTCTTTTTCTAATAACGCATGCTGTCCTTGGACTTGGGGAGACAGGATGAGAAGGGTGGAGAATAACCACAGTTCTCTCCTGGGCTTTCTTGTAAGTTTGGTAGAAGCAGTCTTCTTACCCAAGGCTGCTGTACATTAGTTGGCCCAGCAAGCAGAGCCTGATGAAATGAAAGGGTAGCCGTCTGAAATAAGGCCACTGATCCAGATGGGACAAATAGATAATGGAAACAAAAGACAGTGAACCCCACCACCACCACCACCCCCCACCCCCGGATTCAGAGACAGTGTACAGAGAACGCCAACCACAGTTTTCTGTCAGATTTCTGACTTGTTTATTAGTCTGTCTCCACCATTAGTATAGGAGCTCCCTAAAGGGAAGGGCTGCATGTCATTTGTCTTTTTGTCTCCAGAAACTAGCACAAAATTGGGCTTTCAATGTGGTATACAAGAAATGTTGGCTGAATGCTGGAACTCAATAGATAGATCTGGCCATAGTTATTTTAGGTATTGAACTAAAATGTCCCAAAGCTCAATTATACTATAGTAATATAATTTTATGTTGACATTATCAGTGTCATTAGTAATTCATTCCAGACAGACGTCACATCTGCAAGGAATGAGTTGTGTCCTTCTTGCCCCGTCTGATGTTTGCCATTTAATCCAGCATAAGGTTATCATGCAACCATTTTTTAATTCTGTATGTTGGGAAAGCTCCATGGAGTTCAATAGTAAGGGTGGGGTGGATCCACTCCAGTGTTTAGATTCTCAAACTGTTTTCAATTAGGAAATGACTTCTGTGTTTCTCCCACTCAAGTGGCTTTGATTAGCTCGAAGCAACAATACGCAGTCACACAGAAATGTGTTTTCTCAGAATCTGCAAGAGCTAATCAAGTGCTCAGCTGGTTTACATTTCTATACATTCCTTGAGACACAGATGCGCCTTGAACCTGGCTGGCCTACCCTTATGCAGTGCTGTCAGCCTCCACAAGGCTAACGAACACCCAAAGTTGTTTTTGTTTCTTACACTGGGGCCATGGCCTATAGCGAAGCTATTCTGTTGAGCAGCTGTTTGACCTTGCAAAGGCCTGGCCCTGCTGTCACTGGAGTTGTTTTAAGATTTTAGGTGTGGATATTTGTCACCACTGACAAATGACTGTCCATATTTCAAAGGAAATGGTGAGTAATTAATAACAAAATATATGTGTTTATTATCTATGTATCTATCTATGTATCTGTCTATATCTATCTATCATCTAACCTATTATCTATCATCTGTCTATCATCTATCTATCTATCTATCTATCTATCTATCTATCTATCTATCATCATCATCTTTTATGTATTATAGTATACAACATTGACCCTTTCAGAACTCATTTGGATTCTGGGTTCAGAAGAGAGTCTGAAAAGAACAAGAATTAGGGGAGAGGCTTCTCTTGTCCCCTTTTCTCTAATCTTCCCCACTGCCTCTGCAGACAGATAGATTTTATCAGTTCTGATCAACTTAACTGTGCTGCTAAAATGCAAGAGCTTTGATGATTTTTTTGTGTAACGACTCGAATTCTGTCTTTTGCTGGCCTCTCCCTCCCTCTCTGAGATCTCTCCTCTTAGTCTATCACTATCCTTAAACCTGTTCTTTGTATATACTGGTCCCTTTATCTGACCCAGATTTCCTGATTATATTCATTCCTCCTAGTACAGGATTTCATTTCATCATATAACTCTCCTTCATAGCATTTCTCCAGGTGCAATTTTAAGTAGAACTCTGTGACTGTTCAAAACCATTCGAGACACTCATAGACAAGGACTGTGTCTGTTTCACTCTGCATGTACTCTGGGGTCCAGAGCTGTGCCTGGCATGTAGTCAGTTAAAGGTTATGTTGAGCTCAGGTAATATCTAAGGAGTCTCACTCATGCACACACCCTGCCTAAACATAGCCTTTTCCTGTGTCTTTGTCTACCTATCCTTTCCCTTAAGCCAATCATTCTCTCTTAAAAGAGGATTTGATTATTACAGTAAGAAAATAAATTGAGATGGATGTACAAAATTAAGATCAACGAGAAAATACTAGGTGATCTAAATTTACAAAATGTATAATTTGTCCTGACAAAGCACATAATAAATTCTCTTGGTTTGAGCCTAGTATCTAATTCATAATAGATGCTCAATAAAGTATAGCATCTATATCAATATTCATATATGTATTTTTTTGGCTTTATTTAACCACTACACTAATAAGTATTCTCTGTTTTATACCAATACAACCTAATAGTTAATAGTCTTTTGTGAATCCTATTTCAATTGTTTTACATTTCCCAGGAAATATAATCTCAATTACATCATTCATAATCAACTATAAAATAAACATCTTCTGTCACTAGGTCCAGTATATGCAAAACCATAGAAAAAGTTCAACAAATATTTTGATTTTGTTTATATACATACTACCAACTGCTTTATAAAAATCTACTTGAGAAAAAGAAAAGTTAAGAAGAACCCCATATTGTAAACACCTGGATTGAAATACACAACACAAAGTCAGATGGTAAACACTGCAATATTAAACTCAATCACGTGGGCAAAACCTACTCAAGTGTATTTGAGATATTGTTTAATTTTACATAAAAGAGACTGAGGATATCTGACAAGCAAAGAGAACAGAGCAGACGAAAAGGAGAGGCTTACTGTGGTGGGACAACCATGTCTCCTAAGTGTAAGAGTTAATGATTGTTGGAAGATTTAGAACACTTCCAGTATACACTTTCTCTTCTTCCTATGTCCTTCCCAGCTTCTAAAGAGGATTAGGTTTGACCACACTCACGTTCCATCAACAGGGAGCCTGTTTGCTAAGTAAGTGCTAGGAGCTTAATTCAGCTAAATATTTACGGGGTTCCAATTCCAGTGATTTGCTAAGCTCTGTGCTAAGCATAATGAACACAGAGAGAGATAACAGTGTTCTTTCCTTTAGAGATCTACAATTTAGTGATGCTTGAAGTACCTGTGCATCATTGTGTGTTCTACTGGAGATACATGCTAGAATAGAGGTTAGTGCAAGACTAGTGATAGCTCAAAGGGGATACTGAACTCTTGCAGGGCTTGGGGAAGCCTGCATATATGAAATAATCATGCATTTGAGATTTGGAGTGTATTCAATAAGTACGTTACAAATCAATAGATGTTCATTGATTAAAAAACTGCATTTTAGTTTTATTTGTAGACAAGAGGGGATGCTTGTACCATTAATACTTTAGGTAGTAATCCTTTTATTGCAGAAGATTGTGAGGTCAAAGTCAAGGGGGATGGAGGTTTCCAATATGGGCATATTGGAGCTCTAGTTTTCCAGGCAATGTTAGACTTACATGGGAGAGTTTAAAAATTGCCTTTGCCTGAGCTCCACCACAAATGCATTAGAACCTCTGGGGGTGAGTCTTGGGTATTTGAATTTTCCCCAAGTGTTGTTGAGTTAAAATTTACATACAGTGAAATTCACCCACTTGAAAGTAATTTCTGTCCCTGTTGTTATCTTTTTCAGAATGTTATGTAGATATAATCAAAGAGTGCTTAGTACTTTATGCCTGGTCTCATTCATATAGTATAATACTTTTGAGATTCATCATATTGTTGAATGTAACAGTAGGAATTTCCTATATGCTATATGAAGAATACTGGGTAGTATTCTAGAGTATAACCATACCTTACTCATTAGTTGATGGGGTCAGCTGAACTTTTTTTTTTTATTGTTAAATTTATTGGGGTGACATTGGTTGGTAACAATTGCATAGTTTCCTGGTGTACAACCCTATATAACATTGTCTATATATTCAAAGCTTCCAGGGAACTGTAAAGTATAGCAAGGTTTGAGCACCACTACCACAGAGAATTTTACATGTAAATATTACTTTATATCTTACCAAATTATTTCACATGCCTCAGTGATCATACTTATACTTGATTTAACACTACATATGTGGAAGAGGTTAGAATGAGCAGCAATTGGACTAGACACCCCACTATCTGATGTCCATGGAAACTTTGGGTCATGTCTGCTTAACACTTAATTTCTATTTTATATTACCTACACATGTACGTACTTTTCAAAGGCGTAGTGAAATAGTACCATGCACATCCCACTATCCCTGTTATTACTAAGGCCAGGAAATGTTGCTGGGAGATATATAAAAGAATAAAAATTACTCACATTCCAGATCATCTTCTCTTTCCCATAAATGGAAAATTCTTGTCTATAAAGACAGAACAATTTTAGGACCCATGATTATTAAACTATCTCACATGTACATATTTCTGACCACTTGGAAGACATTATGAGAGCATTTCAGGATCCAAGTCAATAAATTATGATTAAGAACAATTTATAAGGGCACAGCCATTCCCTTCATAAATGCTTGATTGTGACAGTTAATCTGTCTCTCTCTAGTCCTTAAAAAGCAATGCTTAGAAGCAATAGAATCAGAAACATTCTGGAAACTTGAACATCACAATGAAAGAGTGTGCTTGTCAGTGCATTTTTTTAAAAAGAATAAATAGATGCCAAACATTTATTGAATTCATCAGTGAAGAATCCAAGTAGATAAAGCTGTTTCCCTAAGAATAATTTCTATAGTACTTTTTAAATAAAATTTATAAGGACAACATTGGTTAATAACATTATATAATTTTTAGGTGTACAGGATTTTAAGGCAACATCTGTGTATACTATTTTGTGCTCACCACTAGAAGTCTAGTTTACTTCTGTTACCATATATTTTAAGCCCCTTTATTCACATTGCCCTACCTCCACCCTCCTTCTCCTCTGGTAACCACCACGCTGTTGTGCCTGACATGAGTTTTTTCATTGTGTTACTTCATTTGTTCCCTTTTGTTTTATGTTCACATATGAGTGAAATTAGATGGTTCTTGTCCTTTTCCATCTGACTTATTTCACTTAGTAGTCTAATCTCAAGATATATCCATGTTTTTACAAGTGGAAATGTTTTCTTTTAATAGCTGAGTAGTACTCCATGGATGGATGGATGGATGGATGGATGGATGGATGGATGGATAGATGGATAGATAGACAGACAGACAGAGACAGATGCATTTTTTAAGTGAGTTTCTGTGGCAATTTTTAAATTGCTGTGATTTACTAAAGTATGGTGACATTGGATACATAATGCAACTGAGTCCTAACAAGATGGCTGGGGGCCCTCAAGAATTGAAGACTTTTATAAGAGATGTGCTTGCTTGAGAACAAAATATTGAATGTGGCATATAGAAATTAAAACACCATTTGAAATAGTTTCCCTGAGTTAAGTCAAACTTGAACTTTATTCTTTAAAAAAGTGAGGTAATGTGATGAAGAGGCAAAATCAAGGATATTCTGAATCATGAGTAATTTTTACTGGTGTTCTTAAATATTATAACCTCTCTCCAACATGAAAATACTGCCATTGAGAACAGATCTTTGGGTCTGACATTGCCCATGACTATTGTAATCTCTTGGACTCAGGAAATAAAAATGTCACCTAGAATTTCTAGAGTCTCTCTTGTCTGCCCCTTAAAAAAAATTCTTTTTAGAATTGTTATAAATCAACTTTTTTTTTTTACTCTTCAAAGTTCATTAGTGATATGCCTCATATCTGAATGGCTAAAAAAAATTTCCGGGGAAGCCGGGATGGCTCAGTGGGTTAAGCGCTCACTTTGCAGCGCCAGGGACCAGGGATCGAATCCCGGCCCCGGCCCGTGCAGAACCATATGCTGAACTGGGAGCTCCCCCAGTTCAGTTCTCTCTCTGTCTCTGTCTCTGTATCTCTCCCTCTGTCAAAAATAAAAACAAATAAATAAAAAATATATTAAAAAAAAAAAATTTCCGGTAGCCAGGATGGCTCAGCAGGTTAAGCGCTTGCTTTGCAGCCCCAGGGACCAAGGATCAAATCCAGGCCCTGGCCCATGTAGGCCCATATGCTGAACGAGGGTGTGCTTCCTATGTGGGAGGCCCCAAGTTCAGTTCTCTCCCCCTGATTCGGCCCTTGGCTCAAGGGGGCATGCCTCTTATGTGGGAGGCTCCTAGCCCAGCTCCGACCCTTTGCAGCCCCACCCACCTGTGTGGAACAAATCCTGTTGAAAACTGATGAAGTACAACTATGGAGACTGCTCTGGGTCCTCCCCCTTCTCTCTATCTCTCTCTGTCTCTGTCTGTCTCTGTCAAAAACAATAAAATAAATCTTTAAAAAAAATTTAGAGAGAGTTATTCCTCATCACTTTGCAGGTCATTTCATTCAACTCATTGCAAAAATTATTTTGACAATCAGAGGAAAATGGAGCATTGATTTCCCAAAATATATTTTTTTATTCTGACCTCTCAACATATGTACACACACACTGACATTACTGGAGGAATCCCTGGTAGTTGAGAACATACCAAATGTCACAAAGATAGCAGTGAGGTTATTCCAAAGGGAATGATAGTTGTGTCTTCTGAAAAACAGGAGAAATACTTAGAAACAACTAGCACAGGAATTAAAGAGTATCTTAATGAAGTGAAATAATATTAAGAAAAGAAGGTATTTTCTCATTTGCTTATGAGGAAGTTAACATTATTTCAAGGTATTCTAATTAGTTTAATGCTCATGTATTTGATTGTGTGGTGCCCTTCCAAAATGAATGTCCTTCCTGAAGTCTTGGAACATGGCTTTACTTGAAAATAGAGTCATTGTAGTCATAAATAGTTAAAATAAGAGAATGATGGGTTCTTGATCTAATATGATTAGTGTCCTTATAAGAAGAGAGGGGATACAGAGACAAAGATTTATTTAAGGTTATCACATATTTTCTCCATTAAGCAATACTTAATTGTGTCTCACAGATTTTAATATGATGCTCTTATTATCATTTATTTATAAACATTTTACATTTAAAAAATATGTACTTTATTACCATATTTTTATAGTCTCTTTTTTCTCCTGACCTCATAACTGATGAAATAATTGCTATGCTAAATGTGCTGTTTGTCAATTCCTTGCATGTATATATACGGGTGTCCCAAAATTCATGCAGGAGGTAATTTTGATAGAAAACACAGGTTTATAATAAAAAATTGTACATTTTTTATTGATTCATAAAGTACATAGTATAGGGTATTTATGGAATAGCATATCGGGTAAATGGCCTCCACGGCTTTGCTGACACATATGCACTCTTTTGTTGAAATTTTGTCAATTAACCAAGCCATCAAGATAAAAATGAGCCTCATCGCTAAAGATGATTTTGTTCGAAAAATCAGCATCCATTTGTTGTTCTGTAATCCATTCAACGAACTCTGTTCGCTGTGCATGGTCAGTAGGCTTCAGTTCTTGAGTCAGTTGAACTTTGTGAGCATGAAGATGCAAATCTCTTGTGAGAATATGCTGTAGAGAGCTTCTCGAAATGTCCAATTCTTGACCACGGTGCCGAATTGATGTCCCTGGACTCTCAGCAACACTCTCACAAACTGCTTCGATGTTTTGTGTTGAATGACTTGTTGAAGGACGGCCAGAGGGTTTAAGATCACTAATTGATCCAGTCTCCCTAAATTTTATAATTAATCTCTTCACAGTTGATGAAGTTAAATCACTATTCCGACATTATTTTGTACAGAAATTGCGAACTGTAGCTGCCAAACCTTCATTATTTTAAAAATACTGCTCAACAATGAAAATGCATTGTTCTTTCATGTAGCGCTCCATTTTTAATAACCCTGAACTGTCAGCTGTCACGCTGTCTTATTTTTTTATTGGCAACACTTTACCGCACAAAGGACGCAAAATTCAAATCTTGAGTGAATTTTGGGACATCCGTTATATATATAAATCCACACACACACATATATACACACATATATATATATATATATATACGTATATACACACACATATATGTATACACACATATGTATATGTGTGTGTGTGTGTGTGTGTGTGTGTGTGTGAGTGTGTGTGTGTGTTAGACTCTCAGTTAACTGGCACCAATGGGGATTGGCAGATATGAGATAAATGTAGTTTTTGGTTGCTCCAGAGTTACTAATAAAAATAGGGCTAATTAATACTGTGCCTCATACTATACCATACCATACCATACCATACCATTCAATACCATAAACTCTGTATTGCATTGATATTAATATCAAAATACAGTTATTAAAGGCAAATACAAACAAATACAGACACCTTAATGTAACACCGTTTTATTAAAATATGACTCTGTGAATGCAATTTTAGTTAAATGGCAATCAACTTTTCAACTTAATTAACTTCACTAACAATTTTTTTTAACTTCAAGTAAGTTAGAAAACACACACACACACTTAAACTGTTACAGAGGGGTAGAGAGTTTACTGGGTAGACATCGCATCAGCATCATCAGGATCTGATGACGTAGCTAACACAGGAGCAGGAGAAGTGGATTTGGATGGTTTGGGATCTATATCAGTAGATGATGCTG
The DNA here is from genome assembly GCA_004027555.1 of Craseonycteris thonglongyai. Lineage (NCBI taxonomy): Eukaryota > Metazoa > Chordata > Mammalia > Chiroptera > Craseonycteridae > Craseonycteris > Craseonycteris thonglongyai. The sequence goes on along the minus strand of PVKE010049954.1, from coordinate 2,016 downwards.
TACTGGCAAACTTACATGCAGCCTTTTTGAAAAATGAAAGAACATCAGCTTACTCTGAGGCCCTGCGCCTCTCATGCAAAGTCAGGTTTTGCGTGATGTGCAGCTGCATAACAGGCTGTTTTGTTGTTTTTTTTTAATTTAAAATACTATGTCTTCACACTTCTGCCGGTTGCTTGAGAGTGCTCATTGCTTGAGAGTGCTGGTTGCTGGAGTTCTGGTTAATGGGGACTCTATGTACACATGCTTTGAGAAATTTTCTAAAAGATATAAGAGGTTAATTTCTAAAGCATAGGGGACAGGCATCTTCAATAACACTGCAGATTGCCAAAATTTCCTCAGACCAGTATTTCAACCCAGAGGAGGAAAGTGTAATAGCATGAACAGAAGGAAGCTTTGTAATAATACTTTGTCTGAAGTCAAGTCATGTGACCACTCCTAGCACAATGGCTGCTGCAAAATATATCTTGAGCTCAAAACCACGTGCATAACCAAAACTGAGAGGGACACAATCTCTATTGCCAAAAACACATGAAGGAGCAGAAATATATTCTAGGGGATAGTAACAGCCTGTGCCAAATTATATGCCTCTATACACCGATGAAACTGTGTGCCTCTTCTTCCCACATGAGTGCTCACTTCCTCATCCAAGGGAGAGGTCCCAAAGTGCCTCCCTGCTCAAGGGTCAAAGCCTACTGCTCTGTTCCCTCCATCCCTAGTTTCTAATGGGAGTAGAAATAGGAACACTCACATTTGAGGAAAGCAGATTGTCTATAAAGTGTTTTGATATCTCCCATTTTTGGGGGTGGAGTTTTTCTAGCCCTTACTGTTCGGAGAGAGAAGTCTTCATAAATTCTAGGTACCTGGTTACCTCTCTGCAAAGATCTATGACTCATACTCATCTTTCTCCCTAACGCTTGAAACCCTACTCCAACCTACCGAAATCTCTCTGACTTCTAAATTCTAACACAATTCCTTAACTTAAGCTCATAGGTGCAACATTGACTTTGAGGCTTTGGTTTGTATCTGGCAGGTAGAGAGTTTTCTTTCTTTTTCTGAGTTCAAAAGATATTAATTTTTTTTTTTGTCACAGCTATATTTGTTCTCCATTTTAATGTGTTCACATAGAATGGGGATTTTCTATTGTAGTTTATTCTGCTACGCTTCTGGAAGTATTATATCTCTTTTTGTATATTCTTCTACATATGTAGACCACAAAATTTAAAAAATCTATTGTGTTCAAATGCTTAATTTTTTAGTTTATTAATGACATTTAAAGAATATTGAACATCCCAAATGAAAGGAGTTGGAGGTATTAATTTTAAACAAAAATGTTATAGCAATTTTTATTCTAAATCTTTTAGAACCTATAAGTCATATAAAGCTTGGTTATTGATTTAATTAAGTCCATAGAATTCAGGTTTTAAATTTTACTTTTACAGTCTTTTAAAATAATTTTTATAGTTTAGTTACTGTGAATTGATACTAGAAAATAAATTTCATCTTTATTTTTTGAGATTTATTATACATATTGTATTATGGTAGTATTTTTACATAAAAGAAACAATGCTTCTCAAACATCATCCTATCTATCAAAGGATAATATTAATATTAAGTCTAAGGCCCACTGAGATCTCAAGTTGTTTATTTGATTTGATGGTCTACGCAGAGTATTTAAGAAATATTTGAAAGAAAATTTTAGTGGAATATATATATTTCATGGTAATATCTTATGAGAGAGGGGAGATGTAATTAAATATGTGTGAGTGTATACACATAAACACATGTACATATAAAGTATTTTGTATATTTAGCATCTTCTTATCGCTTCTCGGCCTTTTGGCTAAGATCAAGTGTAGCATCTTCTTTTCTCCATCTCCATGATTACTCTCTGACTTCAGTCATTTGAACATGCACTAAACTTCTGCTATATTTCAGAGGAAAAACATTCTAAAATGAGTAATAAATTGTGCACATTGGTCTATTGCATCAAGTATTATCTTGACATTCATGACTCTC
>PVKE010049953.1:0-11098 GCA_004027555.1 Craseonycteris thonglongyai | reverse complement strand
CCACCTGTGTGGAATGAAACTATGTCACAACTAATGATGTACAACTATGGAGACTGCTCTGGGCTCTCCCTTCTTCTCTCTCCCTCTCTCACCTTCTTAAAACAGTATATTCATTTCAGAAACTGAGTGGCAAAAAATAAGGCAGAGTAAGTAATGGCTTGGGCCCTGGAGACTGGGATCATACTTGAGACAGAGTGGTCAGAAAAGGAGTCTGCATGCTAGAGCGTTTTATAGTCTTAAATCTGAATGCAACGTGATGACATACATCTGAAAACCATGTCTAACTCAGAAATAAAAGTCACATCTTACATATACAGATAGCTGTAGCAACAGTTAGTAGACAATCTGAGCAGGTAGAGAACAAATCTTTCAAACCAGCCTCACAAATGGGCTGCCCTATATGGATAACATTGTAGGTGTTCATGTTCAAATAACTGACAGTGGGCATTTGGAGACACTGAAGTTAACTAGAAAATGCCTTTAGATTTCCACCCTTGTTACTGGAATAATACCTAAAATAGGTTGAATGCTTCTCTGCCTTAACGAGTGGACATTGGCAAACAGAATTTAATGTGTTTACAAACTATCCTTCTAAACCAAACCTCAACTCTCTTTGTAATCTAATGTTAATATCAAAGATGCCAGAATTCATAGAATTTACAACACTGGATTTAATTGTTTCTGCACTTATTTGTGAGGCTATAAATATCACATGGATAAGGATCCGGTCAGTGGTCTTTGTTTTATACTACCAGCACCTCCTGCAGTTCACCTGACACCTAGTAGGTAACCAACACAGATTTATAATGATTAAAATATGCAGAACAAGGTTTTTCAAACTGGCATCAAAAGAACGTACATAACATTATAACAAAGGAACCTGTATTATATAGTTAAAATTGTTATGAAAGTAGATTTTAAAAGTTTTCTCCACAGAATAGAAATGATATTTAAGTGATGGGATGAAGGTGTTAACTTATGCTATAGTGATCATTTTGCAATAAATAACTGCATTAAACCAACATATTGTACACCTTAAATATATATAATGTTATATATCAATTACATATAAATAGAACTGGGAAAGAAAGAACCCACATAAGGTGAAGTAGATGTCCTTGGAGATATATGTATGTGTGTCTCTCCATTATATATATTCATATACATACAAACACATGCATATATGCACACAAACACACACACACAGAGGGTCCATAGGTCTACTACCGGTGTTTTTTAATTTAGCATTTTCATTTCTATACTACTCTGGAAATACTTGTATATAATATATATATATTCTGGATGTGGTATGACCACAACTAAATTTAAATGTTCAAATTTATGTCTATTATTACAATGGCATCAAAGAGTGCTTCCTTCATTGCCTCAAACTAATGAGAAAAATACAAAGGTGACCAACGTTAGAATGAACCAACGTGGAAGTAGAATGGGGTTGTCATATGGCACATGCTGAAGTCAACAGTGATGTTTTTATAGCAGTCAGTAACATCTTCACATTGCAACTTATAAATTAATTTTAATAAAACAGCATCTGTTTCATTAAATTAATGTTGAAAATTTTCAATTTAGTGGTCACATATGTGTAGGATTTATAATTTTTGATTTAAGAGTCAAGTAAGGGTAAAGATTAAGGCATTATACACAGTTTTATGATTTTATGCATAAAAATTTTTTAAATAATGTTATTCCTCAGGGTCCCTGAGAACTTTGTCTCTGCTCACTTCTATCTCCTTGCCTTTAAAGTGACCTTCTAGAGAGTTTTGAATTTAAGAAATACAGAGAAAGTTGAAAGGGCTGAAGGTCACAACCCCAAAATGCATTTTGAATGTCCTTTTAAAATTTACCCACAATACTAGTTTTCACCTTTGTTTTGTCATTTGCCTTCCCCCCCCATAAATTAAAAGGTAATTGACTTTAAGTTAAGAACCTTACATATATCCAAAAATATTAATAATGCCAGTTTGAAAAGTGGTGAGAAGATCTTGCTTTAGAGAATTCAAAGTCCAGTAATAAATGGATTTTTTTTTTTTTTCAGGACAGGAGAGGAGGCAAGCCAAAATGAAATATTTTTGGACCAATTCCCAAGGCATTTTAAATTGCACAAAGCTGTTTTCCTGGGAAGCTTTAACTAGTCAGTAATTTTGAGTTACAAATAGAGCCAACGCAAGAGCATGGTTCCTCTTTTCCCACTTGTGTACCCCTTTTAAGCCCATTTCTATAAATTGTACCCCTTATTTTTAAAACAGCCATTTTTAAATACTGACACTTTTGTTCAGTGCCTAACTTAAAGTAAAATAGTGAAAATGAGGTAATAAGTTAGGAAAGAAAAACTACTATGCTAAAAGCACAAACTACAGATTTAATTTCACAATATTCATAACAGTTAAATATTGTTACTGATTATTTTCCATGTACCCCTTAACAGTGCAGCATGTACCTCCAGGGGGTTACGCATACCGCCGCTGGGGAATCCATGCTCTGGAGCATCACTGAGGCCCCAAAATGATGTAAGAGAAAACTTTGTGCTTCAGGGAGTCCAAAACTCAACAAGAGAAGTAGACCTACGAGTAATATTATTTGTCGATGAGAGATTGGTAGAGAAGAGATGTGAGAACGTTGGTGGAAGAGTGGGCAGGATTAGAACTGTTTAGAGGGTCCTGAATGAAAACATTTCAGTGGTGCAAGAGACTGATTTCAAAGGCTGCTCAATATATGGCATCTGGACATAGTTCCTAAGTAGAAGAGAGTACCACGCTGAAGAGAGCTGGAGTGAAAAGTCACATTAATACACAGAAAGGGGAAGGGGGGTGTTATCCAGAGAAACAGAGACAACATAGCATACGCATGCAGGATGAGGGCCCTGGGGGAAATAGAGTATTGAAAACACAACCAAGTAAGGTGGAAGGTATCCTGAAAATGGTGTCATTTGAAGCAAAAAATCAGCAGCAGGACAATGTGCTGTGGTTCAGCCATAACTAATGATATATGAGTCCATCAGAACAGTGCTTACTGTGTCTATAAGCAGCCCGGGGGAACTTCCCATCCATGCAAGCACAGTGAGGGCTCTCCCTGAATACAGAGAGCGACTTCCCGCGCCTCCCCACCCAAGTGAGGTGGCCAGTCTGAAGGCAGTTCAGAGCAGAGCATCTGATCCGGTAAAGGAAAATGACAGGAGTGGTTTATGTGGGAAGAAGGCTCTGCAGAGGTGGAAATTGCTTGCCACCACAAAGGAGGAGTTAAACTGCACAGCTATGGGAGGAGAGGAGAATTCCCATCATGGTAAAGAACATAAAGCACAGGGTAGCTGAACATAATTACGAAAAGAAAAGACAGGTAAAAAGGCAAAAGAGAGTTCTCTGAACACAACAATGAATGATTGAGCTGGCTTCTTCCTACACTTCCAAGTCATTCTGTAAATTCACAGGGTGCGTTGGGAAGATAACTTTATTAGTTTTCTAAGGAGACCGAGGCAGGGCCAAAATAAACACAGTAACAAAAACCATCATAAGACAGTGACCGCCTTCATGTTCTTATGATCTCAGGGGAATGGAAGAATACTAGAGCATTAAAAAGATACCCTATCAGGTTCATGGATATAGTAAGTGTACATTCACCCATTCACTCAACACATATTTAATAAGCACCCTCTAAGTGTCAGGCATTCTGCTAGGCTCCAGAGATAAGATGTTGAGCAGAGAATCACTGTCTCTTCTCTGATGGTACTTTCAAATTTGTGGCAGCAGTATGCAATCAACAAACTGCCAGAACACCTATATAAATACAAGGGCTGTCCAGAAAGTATTCAGCCATGTAACCATTCGCGGTATATTGACAATGCAGGATTTTTTTCTGAACAGCCCTCATACTACTGCAAATTGAACGGAGGCTACCACTGGGACAGCCACAGACAAGACAGACAAGACAAGTATGGCACCGGAAGCCCTACTCAAGTATACAGTCTAGAGACAGGCTTTTCTGAAGAAGTGGCAGTTACTGAGACAGAACACCAGGTACCTGTGTTGGTTACAGAGAACATTTTAAAGAGAGGACAGAGCAGATGCACAGCCCCTGGGACAAAAGTTGACTCGGGTAAGAAACAAAATGGAAGCCAAAGTGGCCCAGGCAAGTCACAGGGGGAGATGGGCAGATTGCCTGACGCTGTGGAGGTGTCTACAGTAAAAAATCTGCATTTGCCACATATACGGTAAGTGAAGTCATGTGCTTCTGGATTTTTTTCTCTCTGACTTGATTCACTTCACATGAACTGAAAGTAACAAAGAAACAAAAACTCATGATACAGTCAATTGTTTAGTGGTTACCTGAGGGGAGTGGGAGGGGGTGGGAGAAGAGGGAAGGGGACTCAAATATATGGTGATGGAAAGAGAACTCACTTTGTGTGGTGGGCACACACTGCAACATGTAGACAACGTATTGTAGAATTTTATACCTGGAGCCTATGTAATTTTTTACTAACCAATGTCACCCCAATACATTAACAACAAAATACATCAAGGCTAACAACAACAACAAAAAATGTCTGCCTTTCATTCTAGGTGTGGTGGGGAACTCCTGGATAGATGGCCATAGAAGCATGCCATGTTCTAAATGCTATTCCCAGGAAAATTCTGGAGTTCTTTCGGAGAATGAATTGTTATAGGACAAGAGGCAGAACTAGCGAAGGGACTGTGTATCCCTGCTGATCTGAGAACAGTCACTTGAGGAGAGTGTCTGTAGCTAAAGGGCAGGGTGAAGAGCCAGAGGGAAGGACCCGAGACCTATGAGTCAGACAGGATTGAAAGGAGTCAAGCGTTGATGACAACGCTTTCAAGAATATTGGCAGCAGAGGTGGGAAGAAAAATGAAGTCAAAAAGGGCACTGGGCTCTCCAGAAGGTTTTTGTTTTCTTTTTGTTTAAGAATGAAAACACCAAGGAATTTGTCTATTCATTTTATAAATACTTACTGAATAGTGACTGAGTGCTAAAACTTTTCAAACTTTTATATGCCCACAATTACCTGTGCACTTTCTTAATTCACTAAGTCTGGGGAGGGCTCACAGTTCTGCATTTCTAACAAGCTCCGTGATTACAGTGACCTGCTGGGCACTGAACTTTGAGTAGGCCAATTTTAGTCACTAGAGATGCTGCTGTCAATAAGATGAGAGCCTGCCTTCTTACATTCCACTACATAAGTATCTACTAATGAGATTGATCCTATTGAACGAGTACAACTCTCCCCTGCAGGAGAAAGGTGATAACTGACAGAGAAACAACAGTCAAGGTGAAAAAGTGCTGGATTCAAAGCGCATGAAGGAAGGTTGTTGCATCTGTTGTATTAATAAAGAAGAAGAAAATGGAAACACAGCTGTTTGTAGACCTGGTTATGGGAACATAAGGGGGCTACTGAGTGGTAGTTTCTATTTTCTCTAGAGTTCAAAGTTAGGGGATAAAGGTCAGTGGGAGAGTAGGAGAGGCAGGCAGGCAGGAGCAAGCAAAAGCAAAATAGCCAATGCATAAAAATGAGAGCAAAATTACTAGGAACTGTACTAGGATTCACAGGCAGTGCCGAGGTCCCACTGTAGCTGTTGGCCAAAGATTCGTAGTGACAACACCATGCCAGCTCTGAGGATATTTTCCAGAATGGCTCAGCTGCTCAGCTGCAGGCGCAGAGAATGTGGATGGTTGGGTTCATCCAAAGTTGGAGTATGCCAGATGAGCAAGAGAGAACAAGCCAAGGATGAAAGGAATTAAAAAAATCATAAGTGATTAAAAGGAGAAGTGAAGATAGGAGGGACTGCTGAACAGAGAACCTGATGGGTCAAAAGTCTGAATGAGGTCCAGAAAAAGAGCTGCAATGCAAGTAACTGTACATGATGGAAACTAGAAATATGTGGTGACCAAGCAAGGATGCCCTGCGTCAATGAGGGTTTATACTAACTTCAAGGCCAGATGGGTCATCTAAGTGGATCTGGACAATATTGGGAAGGGTGGTGGAAACAAGAGTTCTTTTTGAATTGGGATGACGTATGTAAATTGAGCATTAGAGAGAAGTGCATTGTGGTGCTAAGGAGAATGCCTTGACATCAGACAGAAAGGGGCTCCTCTACTTATAGACGGTCCTAGGACAGGCATCTTGTTTAACCTCTCAGACACTCCAGTCTCTCATCAGGGAAGTAGGGTGATTTATTCACCTCCCAGTATTCGGCGTTCTTATGAGCCTGAATAAGGTAATGCGTGTACAAGAGTCAGAACTGTACCTGGCATGTTGTAAACACTCTTTAAACAAAGGCTGCTCTCCTAGTATTGTCAGAGAGCTCTGTTGCTTCTCTTGGGAGAATATAATTCCACTTGTTATTTGGAAGTGTGTGTTAGTTTAACAAAGTGACACCGAATCCACTTGGTTATCATTTTCCAAGGAGTTCTGAGGCCTTCTCTTGACAAAGAATGGGGTTTGAATTAGGGTTGTTTTAGCCCATTTCAAGGTAGGTTATTATGTTGGTTTATAGATCAGAAATAACATGAGATTTACATTGTAAGCATTACCTAGTAAATCGGTCTGTTGTTTTTCCAGTTTACCTACAGATTATTTCACTTCTAATGAAATTTTATTTTTTCCCTAAAATCTCTCACTCTTTGTAAGTATTTTGCATAGAATTCTGCGGTAGGATTTCATTTCCCTCTAAGGTTGATTTTCTCAGCTATAGCCATTGAGAGAACTTTAACTTTGTATGTTTATCAGGCCTTGTTCACAGTATGCTGACACAGTGTTTGATGGGCTGGTTTCTAGATTGATGACCAGTGGTGGGTAAAATGCTGTTTTTCTAAAAATACATAATTGAGAGATTAATCAATACAATTCTGCACATGTGAAAGAGAACTCGGTTGCTCCCCAGGTCCTGATAGCTTATGCAGTACTGTCCTGTCTTGGGCAGTTCCACTGTATAAATAGGACAACACTCAGTTTAGGAGAACCAGATACCCAGAACATTCCATTGGCAAGCTGACTGAGACATGACTGAAATCAAATGCAAACTGTGTAAGTGCTGCAGGGGAGGTGAGTACTGTGGTGATGGGGACAGGACCACCACTGAATGGATGACTTTAGGTCAGCACTTCAGAGCAACACATTAAATTTCTTTAAGAGACGTCTGCTGCACAAATACTGTAGGATGCGAAAGAAAGTAAACATTATTCCAAGGGACTCACTCCCAACCCAAGGAGACATCACTTGCTGGTAAAACAGTTTCTCAGAGGCACTGGTAAGGGTGCATTTTAGGGTAGATGAAGGACAAGTACAGATTTTAGTGAAGGGTCTTTCCACAGAACTGGGCAAGTCATGAGCCAGCTTATATTTGGAATCACCTTGAGGCTTTGGGATGCCTCCTTATTCCACTTTCTTCTTTTGTGACTTTGTCTTAAGAGGTAGTGCTACAGCATTAGACAAAGCCATTTCGGAAGCAAAGAACCCTCGGGTGAAGAAAGAAAGTGTCTCTTATGGTAAGAATGACAGGAGTCTCTGCTTTCCCATTGTCTAGCCCCACAGCCCTTGTCCCGTTGCCCTTGCCCATGGTGCATAATTCCATGTGGAGCTATAAAGGGCAATGCGGGCATTTGCTTGCACACCTGCCTCCCTGTGCTAGACAGCTGTTGCAGAACTGGCCTAGTGGCTAGTCAGGGATGCCTTGCAAAGCCACCCAGAACAATTCACATTACTTATTTGTCACCTGTCTCCCACTCTGCCCCCTCATCCTCTCGTTCTGCTTGGCATTAAAATTCAGCCTCCCGATGTGTCCATTCTATTTGGCATAGGAGTGAGCTAGATGAAATTAAAATGTTTCCCAAGCACACACCGTTTTAATTCCATTCAATAGATTATCCTGACATATTCACTCATGGCCATGTCTGTCTCAGTATCATCCATGGAAAAGTGTAAATTAAAATTTTAAATTAAAAGCAGAGAGTCTGGGGAGCTTGATATCTTTTTGAAGAATGGAGCCAGTCAGCCACAGGCTCCCAGCATGAGTATCGTGGGAGCCAAGACTCTGGCAGTGCAGGAATTATAGCCCCTGAATTTCCCTGCAAACACCTTCCCACATATAGTGCAGGCGATCATGGAACCCCAAAGACAGGCAAAGCCACAAAGGCCGTTCTTCGTCCAGAACAGGGTGGAAACAAAGCCCTCCCCGTTTGGGTGCAGGTGAAACTTATCAGAAGCTACTAATGGATTGATTTATTTTTGAAACAAAACACTGTGTGCAAAATTGATGAGGTTTTATCCTATTGTAGGAGTTGTGTGTAACGTACTGGTAAAGAGAATCAACATTTTAATAAGAGGTGTATGCATGCAAGTCACTTGTCTATAATTTATACTTTCAAGCCTTTGTGTGCATCAGTTTTCTCGTTTATAAGATGGGAACCATACTTAAAAATCATAGACGGTGGTAAATATTAAATCGTTTTAATATTATAGTAGACTCTCGTTTAACTGGAACTCAGGCAACCAGCACTCTCAAGCAACTGGCAAAATTTTTTTTGCCAGTTCATTGAGACTTTGCCAGTTACTTGAGTTCCAATTAATAGTCTACTTGCATTTATGTGGCATCTACCAATTCCTATGGATGTTGGTTAACTGAGAACCTACTATATTGCCAAAGTTCTGAGAGTATAGTAAATAATCAGTAAATGTTTGCTATATTTCTATAATTACTCAAGAATAAAGAATAATGATATCCAAAGCATTGTAATAATTTTGACTTTCCCTCAGTGTTTTTTTCCTAATCTAACCATAAATCAGTTATCAAGTTTGGAAAACTAAGTAGGAAATCCACCTCTTTGAATCACTGTCTCAAGTTTGGAAACTGAGATTATGTGCTGTCAAGTGATTGCAGCTTCATGACTGACTAGGAGGCCAGTGCATTAGCTTGATTCATTCTGTGCCATCCTGAAGAGACTATACATCTGAACGAACCCTCATCTGAGTTTTTAAAAATAAAACCGTCATTAAACAGACAGATGGGCCAGGGCAGATGGGAGAGGATTGTGAAGTAATACTTTTACCAGTGCCCCTCCATTCTTACAAGCACATCTCCTGTAGAATGTCAACTCTGCCTGTTTAAAAATATATGCTATATATTTTTAATAAGCTGATCATCTTTTCCAGAAGAGTGGCTTATTTTATATAGATTATGCAAACTATCTCCCCTTAAAAAAATAAAATAGAAGGCAGGCAGCAATTTTTTCTTGGGCCATGAGAGACTCAAAGAGAGATATTCCCTGGGGGGGCAAAAGTCACAGGAAACTTTTGCAAATGTTTCTAGTTTAAGTCCCAGAGAAGCGTTGCTTTTCATTTATATCATCTGGAAATCTGCGCTACAGGCTGCCGGTCTGGAAGGAAGAAGGTATTCTTTGCTCCTGGAACTCGGGAGTTCTCAGAGGCAACCAAAAGCACAGGAAATGTGATTCAAAAGCAACCTGAATTTCTCCAGTCTTCTTCATGTGTGGAGTAAGAGGTAGACGCAGGTATACAGTAGTAGTCCCAAAGTGTGCATAAAGCACAGTCTGGGCTGATGGTGTTCTGGATGGAGGAGGATCTTTCCAAAGAAACTTGTTACTGAGAGGATATGAGAAGATATGCCCTGAAAACCCAGTTACTCCTCATAATGAGGGAGACCGAGTTTCTTTACCATAGGTTTTAAATAAATAATGGAGAGAGAGAGAGAGAGAAAGAGAGAGAGAGAGAGCGAGAGAGAGAGAAAAGGAGGAATGATGAGAGGAAAAGAAAGAAATGTAATAAAAAGAGAATAAATATCTAGATTAGTTGGAAAATGTATAATTTACTTAACACTTTTCAGCCAATGAATGCACTTAATTGTGTTCTACTCCGGTGAATACTGCAAGTAATTATGTACTTCCTGAGCTCACGTTGACTACAGATGATTTCTGTTATCCTTTGACAATTCCTTTGTAATACTTCATTACCTGGCACTCAACACATTTGCCGCCGCCGCCGATGCTCTTAAAACACGACTGTACACCGTCCTTGGCTCCCGTGGGTCCAGCTCCCCCCACCCCTCCCCAGGCCCTTCCCCCCTTTCCGTTCCCAGGCTCACCTCAACTAGCACAAGTCCTAGTTAGGCCACAGGTCCACAGAGAAGGGTCTCCTTCCACTCAAATTAACTGTGGGAAAGCAAGCAGAGTCTGGTTTAGTTAAGCCCCGGGGGATTCCAGCAGAGTGGAGAATTACTCCTGTCTCAGTTCATTATAATGAATAATAAAGAGATACTTTCATGTGCTTTTTGGTAAATTATTCATCTTGTGCACTGAAGAATCAGGGCAGCAAGACGGAAAGGAGGGGACTGGTGCGTGCAGGTTCCTATAAATACTCACTCTCCTCCCCTCATTAAGGACTGAAGTAGTCCGGGATGTTGGAAAGAAGAGGTTTAAATCAGGCACTTCCACCTCCCGCTTGGCTCTGTGTGTGCAGCTCCCCGTACAGATGAAGCTGTTTATAACATATTTGTTATTTTATTGTAACACCAGAGTCCTTCGAAGCCACCTGAGGAGCTCAGCAGGATCGCCACTTTACTTTCTGCAGCCGTCCTCAGGAGGTAATTAGGGGACTGAGAATTGTTTCCAAACCAATCAAGCTCTGCCAGGACCCTCCACCTACTGCATCCTCCATAGCCCTGATCCCTCTCTAGCAGCAGACCCCGTGCCTACTGAAAGAGAGAACAGACTTCGCTCGTTCTTCACTGCTTCTTCCTAGATTCACTGCCATTGTCCTTCGTTCATGCTTAGGAGGACACCCCCTGAAAGCCCTCTCCAAGCCGCTCACATGGGGAAGGAGAGTCTGGGGCCTTGGATTTCCCTCCTCCGAGAGACAAGAGAGTGTGCTTTTCCTAGGCCTTCACTTGTCCAGTTTTAGAAAATAAAAAGCCCTAATTATCATTTGTCCTGTTGATACTTCTAATCGGTCATACCTATTGACAATGAGGTTATTGTAATTAACCTTAAAAATTAGGTTTTGCACAGGGCACTTGCCCTTATTTGAATGCTCCATCCTTCCTTACTCTGGAGACAG
>PVKE010049952.1:0-11100 GCA_004027555.1 Craseonycteris thonglongyai | reverse complement strand
GGTGACAAGTGTAACACATAAGTCAAAATGTATTGTCTGGGTGGGCGGAGATCACAGTGTCAGGCTGTCAGAATTCTAGGAATTTATGACCTTGGAAAATTCCCAGAATGCATTAAACTATTGCTAGAAAGTTTTGTCTTCTACAATCGCTTCAAAGTCCATGGTACACGGAATTCCACCCCAGACATTGTGAGCGATCAACGATCGACCAAAATTGGCCTCGCGATCGACTGGTCGACCATGATCGACTTGTTGGCCACCCCTGATATAGAGGCTTAGTCTCCTTTAGGCATGAAGGGAATATCTATGTACAAAATAACCTGGATGTCTATTTCATAGTCATTGATATTTTTTTCCCAGATTTATTTTATTGTTTGAGAGAGAGAGAAAGACATTGAGACAGAGAGAAGGGGGAGGACCCAGAGCAGTCTCCATAGTTGTACAATATTAATTTTTGACATAGTTTCATTTCACACAGGTGGATGTGGGGTTGCATGGGGCAGGAACTGAACTGGAGGCCTTCCACATGGGCAGTGTGTCCCAGTTCCGCATATGGGTTTGCATGGGCCAGGATGAGATTCAATCCCCAGACCTCATGGGTGCAAGGCAAACACTTAACTTGGTGAGCTATCCTGGCATCCCCCATTGACATTTTTGAAAGAAATTTATTTATTTGTTTACATCAATGTAGTAATTAAATTTATTTAAATATAAAAGCTATTTGATGTTGCAGAGACTCACATTCATTGGATACCTATTATGAGTAGGTCATTTTACTGTTTGACAATGCATCTACACAACAGAACTGGAAACTTGATAATATCCATTTAACAGATGCATGTATTAAGGCTCAAATTAGTTAAATGGCTTTCCTAAGGTTATGTAACTATAAGATATCATGGCAACACCAGGTTTCAGATTTTAGAACTTCTACCTCCAAAATCAGAGCTTTTTCCTGATGACTTATATCAGTTAGGACTCTGTTGCACCTGAAGAGAAATCTAACTCAAAATGGTCTAAGCAAGGAAGGAGTTGAAGGTTCTGAGATAGCACAGGTGTTTGATTTGCAACTATGGCTCAAAGGCATGATTTCTTTCAGCACCTTGACCCAGACATTTTTGATATACAAACTTTCCCTTTGGATTCAAAACAATCTCAGCAGTTCTAGCTTTCCCAACGTACATCAGAATAAAGACAGAGGGGCTGGCTTCAACCCTCAAATGTCCTCATGTTTCAGTGTACCCTGGGAACCACTTCAAGCTGTTTCATTTAATCAAATGCAAGGGAATGACACTGTCCTGACTAAGTTACTAGGAAACTAGGGTAGAGTCATGCTGCTTTACCTTCCCCGAGCTACCACATAACAGAGAACAAATGGAGAAAATGGGAGAGGACCTCAAGGAACACTGCAACCTCTCATCCTGAAATCATACTGACATGGTGACACTCTGCACCCAGTAAGTAATAATCAACAGTCACACAAACAAACAAAATATCACCTAGTAGGGGATGTTGGAATAGCTCAATGGTTGAGCATTTACCAGGGATCGATTCCTGGCTCCCACCAGTGCAAACCCACATGCTGAATGAACTGTAGCACAACTGGTAACCACCAGGATGGCACGGTAGTAAAGGTTCTCGCTTCCTGTGCAGGAGGCCCCGAGTTCATTTCTTGCCCAGCATAGACACACATCTACCTTTATGGAATGAAACCATGTCACAACTAATGATGTACAACTATGGAGACTGCTCTGGGCCCTCTCTCCTCTCTCTCGCTTTTTCTCACCTCTCAAACAATAAAATGTCTTTAAAAGAAAAAAGAAAGCATCACCTACTATATACAAAGGTGCTGTTTTGTCTCTTCTTGTTGTAATATTACTTCCATTTAATCACTTTCTTTAAATATTCCATTATGCTTATCAAAGAATTGCTTTTTAATTTTTTATGACTTGATTTGACCTCATTTAGTCTCAACTATTAACAAAAATATTCAGGGGAATGCGGGATGGCTCAGTGGGAGAAACGCTCACTTTGCAGCCCCGGGGACTGAGGACTGAATCCTGGCCCCGGCCCATGTGGACCCATATGCTGAACTGAGGAGTGCCCCAGTTCGGTTCCCACCAGGTTGAGACCCCCGCCCAGCTTCTGCCCTTTGCAGCCCCACTCCCACCTGTGGAATGAAACTATGTGGAAAAACCAATGATGTGCAACTATGGAGACTGCTCTGGGCCCTCCTCCTTCTCTCTGTCTCTGTCTCTGTCTCTCTCTCTGTCAAAAACAATAAAAATAAATCTTTTTTAAAAAAGTAGAAAAATATTCAATACATTAAAAATTACATCAATTCTTCTTCGCTACATAGTTGAGCTGATATCATCTCAAATATAATATTTAACACTTATGGTTGAGCAGGATTCAGTCAGCATATTACATAAAATAACTTTTTCTCAAAGTTCTTCATTAAGCTTACCTTTCAGACTCACACTTCCCTGCTCTGGGTGAGTTTTAGGATGGATCCTAAGAGACCCTATTGTCTCTTAGACAATAAAAGGATTGTTGTTTCGTCATTAAAAGTTTAGTACAGTCTAATAATTATAGAGCTACAGGTCAATCCAGTATAAAAATCAAAGTTTTTGAACTGTTATCCAATCTAGAGTTTCCTCCCCTAGCTTGAGCCTGCCTCAAGTTTGCAAGCATGGATTATCTTCTTCACTATTTGCCATCTCTATTTTCCATTTATCAGACATTCCACCTCAATACGTACCTTTAAATGTGCTTATGTTTTTTATCAGTTTCTCCTTTTCTTCTTTTCCAGTTAAAAGCCAATCCTTCCTCTTTCTCATGACTTATAAAAATGGAAGTAAATTAGGAACAGATGCAAATTTCTTTAAGGTAATAGAAGGAATTATTTTTTCCTCAATTCTTGTCATCTGAGAAAATAGATGTACAACAGATTGGAGGATATCACTGTGACAGACCAAAGAGAGTGTAAGTAGGCAGCCGAGCCTTCACCACAAGACAGGGCTGCCACCTTCGAAAGGGGAGAGGCAAGAAAGCAGGACTGGGCAGGAAGAGCTTCAAACTGACCTGTAGCTGAGTCATTCTGAGATGGGCTGATAGGACGCTCCAGAACAATGAGTGTTCATTAGAGACATCGGCATGGGTCAGAAACAACCTGGCTCTAGTACTCTCTCCAAATTCAGTCACTGGACGGGAGCAGTGACTTCCGGGAAAGAACAGCCTCAGTGCCAGGTGCAATGGGCAAAATGTGTGGCAGGTGAAGGCTTTCACTCAATTGCAATCCTTGTCTCAGGTTCTCTTGAAGGCATATCTTGGCAGTGTAGAGCTATTCCACATGAAGTATGAAGTAGGAAGCCTGTGGGGGTGGGGGGAGCAAATTGATAAGAATAATCAAATAAAGTGTGACAAATGCTAGTTTGAAAATAACAAAGTATAGAAAGACATTAAAGAACACCTAAATTAATGATAGGAAAAACATGTGTATCATTTGTGAGTCTTAATATTTAAAGATGTTAATTCTTCTTTAAATTGATCTATAGATGTAATTCCAATTAAAATTCTAGTAAAGTAGCTGTTTTTTTTATTTTGCTTTTGCTTTGCTTTTCTTTCTTTCTTTTTTTTTGGTAGAATTTTTTCAATTAGATTCTAAAATACTTATAGAAAAGAAAAGGGCCAAGATATTAAGCTGAAGTCCTTACAACCATGGAAAAAGCTGTTACTCTGTAGTTAGATATTAAAATGCAAATGCATGGATGTATTTTTACTTATATGTAAACTAATTTCAGTTAAATTTTAATCAGTTAACCAAATATATAATTTTCTATTTAGCAAATAATCTTCTTATTAAGGGAAGGGGGAAGAAGGGAATTTACCCAAATGTTGGTGGGATTTAGGGGTAGAAGAGTGGACCCCAAACAAGTAGAGCAAAAGCAGAAGAGGAACATAATGATAGAACACAGGAGACAAAGATAAAGATTGCAAATATTGTCCCTGGACTTTACTTGTCCCTCAACTTTACTTGGTCCCTTAGTGTCCTTTAAATTAACAAGAAAAAAAAACCCAAAAAACTATTGTGAGCTTAATTGTTTCTGTATAAACACAAAAGACAAGCAGCTTTTAATCATAAAGTGGCTTCTGATTTTTTTACTATGTTTTTAAGAGACATCTGGCTTTAAGGAAATAAATGTTTTTTCATGGGAAATGTATTCTTGGATTTCACACCTTCCCACTCTACTTTCTTCTCTTCTCCCTCTTCTTGCCATTTTTTCACTCCCCTTTTCTTCTTCCCTTTTCTCTACTCTCCTCTTTCTACCTGTGATTTCACAAGATTAGTATTAAACAAAAACTAAAAGAGTTCCTAAGGAAAATAAAGATGACTACTACCCGTTTTTCTAAAAAATTAAACAGGTATGACTATAAATTTAGCAGATTTTTGCAAAATATCCAAAACCTTGACATACTTTTATGCAGCTTAATAAAAGGTTATGATTTATTTAGTTTTTGATACCTTTGCAACTGTTCAACTGCGGTAGTTAACTGTATCTCATCTGTTCAAATGTGAATCATAATGTTGAAATTGCAAATGACTTCGTATTTAGGAGCCCCTGAGGTTTTATAACATAAAAAGCTGAAGCATGTCTACTGTAGCAGAAGTGGTACAATACATAGTTAACCTAGGATTTTATTCTACATCAGAAAGTGCCATCCTGGCAGGGATTCGTGTAGCTGCTGAGTCTACTTCTCCTTTTTTTTAACAAAAATAATGTATTCCTCAGTGCTAAAGAGCAACCTCTGAAACCCATTGTCTAGTCAAATCTACTAAATGAGTGGTTGTGGGACTTCAAAATTACACATATTTTCAGCACTTCTGAAAATCTCATTCACACCACAAAACATTGTTCTGGATGCATGAGAGAGGCTTAATTACACACTGGAGATAAAAAGATAAAGTGGGAGACCTGTAGGTGAGATTGAAATGATTTTCCATGAGTACACAGAGAGGGAGCTTGCTTGTAACTTACATAACTAATTGCCCACACCCAGCTGGCATTTCCATGAACATTTTCTATGAAAGCCTAAATGCTTGCAAGATCTATTGGCATAAACAAAAGAAACAGATGTTCCAACTTTGATATTAAGCAAACTTGAAAAGAAAATGATACATTTAGGGATGAACAAACCATAGAGGAAATCATGGACATGCCTATCTTTCAGGAAGCTCTAGAATTTAAAATGATAATGTTATAGTATGATTTTTTTAAATGAAAGGGACAGGCCCCTTTTTTAATTATAAGGTTTTCAGATTATGCATTATATGTAAATATGCATAAAAGGATGGAGTAGCTCAGCATTTAACTCTTTATAATAAACACAAAACTATGTAGTCAAGTATCTCTTGGGGAAACAAACTTAGAAAATGATGGTCTTGTTTTCCTACCATCTCAATTCTTCCCAGGTAATGTAGGATATATACTTCTATCTGTTCCCAATACCAGCCTTAAGTAGGGCAGCCATCTGTGTAGTATATTACAGGGTCACCTTGAAGTAGCTCCCTCCTCCAAGAAGTCTTAATGCCTCAGATTCCTATCATAATTAACAGATAAATGGAAAAATTTGTAAGTTGCACTACCAAATAGAACATAATCAATACCCTCTATAATTAAAGCTAAAAGCAATCAAATGAACTATCAAGAAGGATTGCTCTTCAGAAAAAAATTCCTTTATAAAAGAATCATTTTCACTCTTGTAACTCAATAATGGAAAGATAAATACTATAACATGATCTTTAAAGGTGCAAAAGATTTGAGTAGACAGAAAATAGAAGGACTGTCTGGAATGTATCCAGCCATGTAATATGAAAAACAGAGGTATTTATGTCTGGACTTTTTCCGGACATTCCTCATATACATATAACCAATAAGCACATGAAAAAATATTCCACATCAGTAGTCATCAGGGAAAAGCAAATGAAAACCACAATGAAATATTACTTCATACTCATTAAGATGGCTATAATAAAAAAGTCAAAAATAACACATATTGGTAAGAATGTGGAGAAATTCTGAGCATTTGTGCAATACTGATGGGAATGTAAAATAACGTACCTAGCTACTTTGGAAAACAGTCTTATAGCTTATCTAAAGTTAAACATAGAGTTACCATTCAACCCACACTTCTACTCCTATATATATATATATACAAAAGAAAAATGCAAAAATATATTCACAAAACAAATTATACATAAGTTTTCATAGCAACATTATTTATTCAAAAAGTGTAAACAGCACAAATTCTCCTCCACTGATGATGAATGTACAAAATAGTCTATATTGTTAAAATAAAATAGTTGCTTGGCAATTAAAAGAAATGTAGTATCTGTTATAACATGTATGAATTTTGAAACTATTTTGCTAAGTAAATGAAAGCAAACACAAAAGACCACACGTTGCATGGTTTTAGTTATATGAAATGTTCACAATAGGCAAAGGCATAGAGAAAAACAACAGGTTAGTGTTTGCCCCTAGAGCCATTAGGTTGAAGGAGGTAGAGAGTGACCTCTATTGATTAGGGAGTTACTTTCTGAGGTAACAAAAATATTCTAAAATTAAATTGTGGTGATGGTATTAATACACTAAAAACCATAAATATATCTACAACCATGTAAGTGCATACCTTAAAAGGGTAAAATATATGTGAATTAAATGTCAATAAAGATGTTAAAAATGAACTATTTCCATATTGATGGATCCTTTAAGTCAAAAATGATTGTTTAGAGGCAAAGTTTACTTGGGAGAGAAGATCTATTATCAGATGCTTATACCCTTGACTATAGCAGTTTATGATTTAATCAAGTCAATTATTTAGCATGCATTGATCAGTACAAAAAGTTCAAACATTTGTCTTCCACTTCCATCATACTCTTTAAAATTCTTTAATTATCATTTACTTTCCCATCTCCAGAATTAAACATTTTCCCTCCATTCTTGACCTTGAATTCTTGAAAACAGTAGGATTTAAAATGCTAATGTTATGGTTACTTTTGTGGTGTCACTATAGAACTGTTGACCAGTCTCTTCATCTTGAAATTCTTCTCTTGGCTTCACTGATACCATACTCTTGCTTCCATGCTTTCTAGGATACATTTACTCCTTCTTTATACTTCTCTTTGGCTTCTCTTTTTTCATCTCCCTAAAAGTAATAATTCATCAAGGTTTTGTTCTTAAAGCTCTGCATTTCTCTTCTTACACTTATCCTTTTCTTCATAAATTTTGAATTTATCTCTAAGGCCTTCACATATCCCAAGTTACAAAGATATGTTTCTATCATCCCAGTGAACATTTTCAAATTTCTCTTTTACAGTTATTTTAGTATAATCAAAAAACAAACACATATTTAGGCAACCTTTAAAAAGTTCCTACCACGTTCCAGAGATTATACTAAGCATGATTGATAAATAAATAGATACAAAAATAAATACATAAATAAATAAATAGCAAATAAATAAATACTAAAAAAATTTTGCTTGCCTATGAGGTATTTATAGTCCATTACAGGTAGAAAGGCAAATATGCAAATGGGTAGAGTGAAGTGTTTTAGGTTCTATGACAGCATTTTATACCTTCCATTCACTTCCAATTCCTATTTCCAGAATCATTACAGGCCTGTGTTAATTTTGATAATAATATCCTTGTTGATCTGCTTAACTTACTCTTTCCCTATTCTAAATTAATCTTCTGAAAATTACTACATATCTATTTTCTGCTGACAAATTTAAAGTGGTTTTCTATTGTTTAAAGACCAACTACGAACTTCTCATCTTCACATTGAAGACATTTTTACACACTAACTTTTCAGTCTTCTCCTTCATGCCCAGCCTACTTACCCACAATCTCTGCTGTATTTGATCTGAGTCATTCACTTTTGGGCATGTCTTAACACATTTTATTGGTGTACTTTTGCTCAGAAAACTTTTATTTCTTGGATTACTGATTATTTGAGGTGATGTTAGCTTTGGTAACAAAAACACATTCATTACTTAAAAAGATCATTAGTCACTTATGTTCATCAGCATATGTGGATGTTCTTGATTAGATGATGGTTTTGATCCACACAATGTTTTAAGATCCAGGTTAATTTATTTTATTTTATTTTTTTGAGTGTATCATCCCTAGGGCCTTTAAGTCATCTGCATCTGGCAAACAGATGAGAAAAGAGTATGAAGGGTGGTCCATGGGATATTTTTATGATCCAGGCCCCAAAGTGGAATACATCACTTTTATCCACATTTTAAGGGTTAGAACTCAATTCGTATTGCCTATCCAATAGCAAGAGAATTTGAGAAAAGCCATCCAACTATGAGCTCAGATAGAAGAGGAATTAGTTTTGTGAATACCCAGCAGTCTTTGCCACCCTACCCTTCCCATTACTCCCCACTGTGGAGAATCTATTCATCAAGGTCAGCCCAAATCCCACTTCTTCTGGAAAGTATTTCTTAACCACTTCAAATGGGAGTGAGAAGTCCCTGTTCTGAGGTTTCACAATACTCAGTGTCTTTGTTTTATTTATTTATTTATTTATTTATTTATTTATTAATAAGATTTATTATTATTATTTTATTTTATTTTATTTTTGACAGAGAGAGAGAAGGAAGAGGGCCCAGAGCAGTCTCCATAAGTCTCCATAGTTGTACATCATTAGTTTTTTCAATATAGTTTCACTCCACAGGTGGGTGCTGTGCTGCAAAGGGAATGAACCAGGCTGGGGGCTCAGGGCTGCTCAGGGCAGGAACTGGGCTGGGGCCTCTGCATGGGAAGCATGCCCAGGGCAGGAGCTGAGCCAGGGGCTTCCCACATGGGAGCCTTGCCCAGCAAGAACTGAACTGGAGGCACACCCCAGGTCAACATTTGGGGCCACATGAGCCAGGGCTGGGAACTGATCTTTGGACTGGGGGGCTGCAAAATGAGAGCCCAATCTGCTGAGCCCTCCCAACATCCCCTCTTTTATTTAGAATACACATCGCTCACTGTATTGTAAAGTTACTTTTCTTTTTGATTGTGCATGTCTTCCCACTCCAAGTGAGTTCTAAATCTATTGAAGATATAATTTTTGGATTCTTCATTCATTCAATATACACTTAATGGGAAACCACAATATGTAAAACTTAATATTTGGTACCATAGGAAATACAAAAACTTATCGAAAGTCGTCTCTGGGCCTCTGTTGTCATTGTGGAATTCAATTTAAACGGCATTGACATAAGCAAGTTCTGTGTCCTTTGGGATTATGGAAGAATTCATTCAAATAATCAACCATACCATGAGACTTTAATTCATTACAAGGATGATACTATGTAAATAAATGAAAATATCAAATAGTATTTACACTTACCTTCCTACATTAATTGGCCATTGCTTATTCAAGCAGAGACCTTCTCTACTATTATAAATAAACTTAGACAAATTGTAGTCATTACTAAAAATATTCAAAGTCGTGTTACCTCACCAATTGAGTCATGTTTTAAGATTAAAAGTCTTTGGGGGAAAGGGGGTCGTGACGTTCTAGGTAATGACAACCTGATGTCGCTGCATATTAGTTGCAATTCTGTGAACAGTACACATGTACCCAGAACTGAGATTTAAGAAAAAGGAAATGGATTGAAATTAAAGGGAAAAAGAAAAAAAATAGATTTAAACTGGTCAAATATATGGGAGACTTCATTAAAAAAAGAATTAAGCTTAAAATGGCTTATTATCTCATTATTTACCCCTAGACAATATTAGGCATGTTACAATAAGTGCAGATACCAGAAAACCTGGGGATAAAATACATCGCTTTTGGAAAGGTCCTCCCTACCTTCTAAAGCCTACATTCTAAATCTTAGACTATTTTTGGTTTCCTTTCTGAGATGTCTCAGAAAGGAGCCTATACAGTGAAAGTAAAAGCAGCTCTTTATTCCTTTTTTTCTTTTTTCTCTAACTACTCCAAGATAGGTTTCTGCCACAACTTCATAAGTATTTCAATTACTTGTTACTTCAACCATCCAGTGGAGAAGCTGGGCCCCCACCCGCCTTTTTACAGATGAAGATGTTGAGGTTAAGTGATTTTCTCAGGGTTACAAAGAGACCCAGCAGCAATGAAGGAATGAGAACTAGCAGCTCAGCCTTCTGGTGGATGAATAGATTGAGTTTCTGAGCAGTTGCTATTATATTGCAAAGAGGCCACACAGACTGAATGAGGAAAGAAGCCGGTCCTGGAAATGAAAGGGAGGCTGCGAGGACAGCATTTTCCTTTTTATTAATGACATAGTTGATTGTCTAAAGTTAGAAAAGAAAGACCCTTTAGAGAAAGAGCCTTTGAAAGAGAGGACAAACAGCAGGGCACTCCATTTGGGACCCTGCCTCAATAGGACGCTTGTTGTCTGTCTACTTCCAGACAGCGCCACTGAGGAAGCTGGGCTCCAGATTGGAGATGCGGTGCTGGCTGTCAATGGCACCGAGGTCACTAGTGTCGAGCATGCAGAAGCAGTGCACCTTGCAAGGAAAGGTAGGTGGGCTAGCTATAGAGTCTAGAGTTAATCTAAAGAAGCAGAGAGCTTCAATTTACCAAGGAGTTTGAACAGAAGGCAGAGGCAACTACAGAATGGGTACAACTGTACTTCTCTCCCGAAGCTCCCTTTAATACCTTGTTATCAGCATGATTTTTCATAGGAATTAAATCACACTTCTGCCCCCACGTTCCTTCTGGATCGAGGGCCAGCCACAAAAGTGAAATGAGAAAATGAAAGTAAGCAAAGTGTGCGTTATTTATTACCTGAATATTTCCTTAAACTCCTTTCCAGGAAACTTAGCAGTGTAATGACATTCTCTTTACAAAAATGTATTTATTACAGTGTTCCCTCGCCACTTCGCGCTTCATGTTTTGCGGCTTCAGTGTTTCGCGGGTTTTTCCAAAATATTCATCAAAAAATAAAAATGAAAAAATACAACCATGTCAGCAGCCACATGGTGGAAAGGAGCGTTGTTTCATGTGGATGCGCGAGAGAGAAGGATCCCTGCATGTCAAACACAGAGATGAGGTGACTCA
>PVKE010049951.1:0-11095 GCA_004027555.1 Craseonycteris thonglongyai | reverse complement strand
GAGAGAGAGAGAGAGAGAGAGAGAGAGAGAGAGATGGCCGAGAGCAGTCTCCATAGTTGTATGCCACTAGTTTTCACTATAGTTTCATGCCACAGGTGGATGCAGGGCTGCACAGGGCAGGACCCAGGCTGGGGGTCTCCTGCATGGGAGGCATGCCCCGGTGAGAACCAAACTAGGGTCATACCCCATTTTAGCATTTGTTTCTGCACAGGCCAGGGCCAGAATTTGATACCGGGACCCTGGGGCTGAAAGACAAGTGCTCAACCTTTTCAGTGTCCATTCTACTTTCTTTCAGAGATTTATCAAAAGCTCTAGTTGCCTGATGCTTCTTTCTCTCCTTCATAACACAGTTATGCACTTATTCTATTTTTAAAAATTATTTACTGTCTTTTCTTTGGGTTATGCTCTCTGCCATATTGAAATGAAAGACTACACATGGGTTAATAATTACTGGGTATGCCACTATATGAATGGACTATAATTTGCTTAAACAAGTTTCTATGTCTGAGCAGATATATTGTCTCCAATGTTTGGCAGTTACTCTTATAAATGTGTCAAGAAGACAAAAAGGGTACTTTAGTGATAATTGTTAAGTCTTTCTGAGTGAAGATGCAATGTACTGAGTCAGTGAGATAGCTAAACTCTTCCTCATAAAAAATGAGATTTGGAGAGGAGGAGAGAGTAAATAAGCCAGGGAGGAGAGAAGAAGTTTGAAAGGTCATTGAGGTCTAGTAGCATAGTAGGAAACTGAAGCCTAAGTAAAAAAGACAGCCAGAAGTAAAGGGGACTTTGTCAAGAGAGGAGTGTCTGAGGTTGGCTATGCTCTGCTGCTCTGTAATAACCTCTGTGGCTTCACACCTACAATAGTATTATAGAATCGGTTATTAGATACTTCGGGAGGGAAGGGATTGGACAGTGTTCAGCAGAAAAGGGTGACATGATGCAGAAAAGAGACACTGGGGATGAAGAATGCAGCAGTAATAGGTACTTGAAACCAGAAAGTACTAGAAAAATGTAAGAAAGTACCCTCCCCTACCAACATACACACACATGCCTATGGATCTCCAGAGACATTGGAAGAGGGATTGGGTGTCCCACGGTATAGGAGATAGGGATTCAGGAGAAGTTTTACTTGAAGTGCTACTTCCTTATATCAGGTTTCTTTCACTCTATCTCAATCCATTCTTATCTGGCATCCACTTTGTCAGGGAAAAGTCTCCTTCCTTTTAATCAGAAAAGGTTTTCAGGAGGCCGTTAGTGAGTGGGGATAGATTGCTGCCTTACCCTAATTCAACTGTAAAAAAGGCTTAGGCTTGGCTAAGAGGGTCGCATGAAGTATCACTTAAGAGGTCTTAGACTATTGTGAGATAATGCTTAACGCACATGAGCTTATAAAAAGGAAGGAGAAATGATTAAAATCCTAGAGTATGATAGGCTTTTAGTTATGTTTCATCTTATCTCTTGCTTTGATGAATTCTTCAAGGAGTCAGAAAATGGCTGCAGATGTTCCTGGCTTGGCATATATACAAAACAATACCCAATGCAGGAAGAGGGAACCTCTTCTAGACACTTCTCTTGAGTTTAAACATTTCTTAGACACCCCCAGCAAACCTCCTCTCATCTCTCATTGGTCACATCTCCATTCTTAAACCAATCCCTGTTCTCAGTTGCATAGGTGGATCCTGAATCAGACAAGAGATGTGGGACCACCATGAATGAACAGAGTTGGGAGAAGGGAGAAAGGATGCTAAGGAGATGGCCTCAATGTCCAGTGTACCCTCTTCTTCATAGTCAGGCTGCCCTCCTCCACCTCTGATGCGCATATGGTAGGATCTCACCCATATAACTTCATTTATGTCCTGCTGGATTCAAGGCCTCCATGAAGGAGAGGTTGCAATTAAGCTTTGTTTCCCATTATTTTTCAAGCCTACTACTATTTTCTTACCTTTCTCAGCAAGCTTTATATTCTGTAGCTCCTCAGATTCTCAGTCTCAAATTAGTTGCCAAGAAATTCCCATGGTTTCTACAACCTACCAATCATTTTACCCCATAAGTATTACCCCTTGTGCAAACATTGGTGTTCCCAGCTATCTCTGGGATGTTGCCAAGACAATCCTATGCCTCTTCCCCCATAAAAATCATAGTTTTCTAGCTACTAGAGGATATAAGCATTCCAAATGTTGCTAGATATTTCCAATTGCTTTTAAAAGAGATTGCATCAGTTTACACATCTAAAAATAAATTATTGCCTGTTTCCTATCACCTCCTTGCCAAGACTCTGTACTATCAAAATTTTTGATCATTGTAAGTTTTATAGGCTAAAAATTACAATTATTAATTTGTTAATCTCTTGGTCAGCTAGAGTATACATTCAAGCAATGTGTGTATGTATGTGTCTATGTGTAAAGAGTCCCTGGATGAATTATTTTGTAAGCCCTTGTCTACCTGGGACTATATTGCTATACTTCTGGATAACAAATCTGAAAGTTCTAAGTTCATAGTACAGTTGTATGTTGGTTGTTGAAGAGAATTGTGAGACTAAGTTAATTTTTATCTTTGTACATAATTTGAAATTATTATGCATCTTTGAAAATTATGGGGACTTTTTCTTATTGTCACTTTTGACATTTTTCTAAAATATATTTATGTATAAATGTGTATGTGTGTATGTGTATACACACTAGTTTACCTCAGGAACAGTTTCTCATGTTTCAGTTTTACTATTGCTCTGTTGTTACTGTCTGTTGGTTACAGTTTCTTGTTAAGAAAATTCCAGCTTTCATAAATTGTATCTTGGTTCCTTGTTCTCTGTGACTATTATTTTATATTTGGTCCACTTTTTCTCTACTAACTCTCCTAGCTTAACACATACCATTCTTGCACATATTAAAACACATTAGTAAAAGACTGATGCATTTTGTTTATTTACTTATATATTTCATGGTAAAGGCATTTAAAAATGTTATTCCTTGGAGTCATGTACTTAATAAGAACAAAGATAAGATGCGTGCAAAGGTACTAACTTGTTCAGAACTAAACACAGGGTATGAACCATATAAGCAGATTTTTCCCAAAGCCCTTCCTTGTGACAGTCTAGGTTGCAAGCACAATTCTTATATAACCATATCTGTGTGAAAAATTAAAGGACAAAATGAGTGATGTGTTTAACATTATACATTGTACCAATTATGACCTTCATTTTAAGATTAAATAATTAAACTTTAGATAGCCACACAATTCTTACAAGCAATCATTCCCTGCTTTTTACATGTCTTTGTCAATATTTATAAATAAATGACTGGATTTCATGAATCACTGGAGTAGATAACTGTGGGTGATTTGGCTGGAGCAATTATGTGGAAAACAAATCCAGCTGAACCCTAATGTATTTCATAGCTACAAAACATAGAAAATGGTATACAACAGTAGTTCTTCATCTTGTTGCACACTGGAACTACCTAGAAATGCATAAATGCACCCAAAGACACTGATCTCTGAGACACAGTGCCTACTTCAAGGACATCCAATAGTCTGGACATATGGACCATCATAATACCTACCAAAATGTACAATGCATGTGCCCTTTGATCTAGCAGTTACATTTCCAGGAATCTGTTTTATAGAAATACTTGCATATATGCACAGAGATATATTTTCAAGATACTTATTCAATTGACAGTATTTATGGAGCCCATATTCAGGGCCAGTACTGTTCTAAACACAATTGCCTGTTCTCTGGAAGATTGGAAACTATGGAAAAAGCTAGATAACAAACACACAAATAAATAAATTAGAGATGATAATTATATTTGCTATGCAGAAAAGTTAAATATGGTACCCAGGGAGGCCCTTTGGAACTTCTAGTCCTCACACAGGACTAGGGGAAATACTATTTTAGGCTTCTCTCTTCTTTGTTTTTTTTCCCCCATGTTATTTCCATTCTACTGTGGAAACACATTGCTGGGAAGAACCTCTGTGAAGTGTCTACACCTAACATTCCAGAGAGAAGTAGAATAGTATCTTGGGAAACAAGAAAATCTTTTCTGTTCTCAGATGCTCCCAAACTTATATATGAGTTCTCCTTCCTTCTTTCCTTTCTTCCTTCCCTCCCTCCGTCCTTCTTCCTTCCCTCCCTCCTTCCCTTCCTTCCTTCCTTCCTTCCTTCCTTCCTTCCAATTAATTTATTTTTATTCTAGTAAAATACACATAACATAAAATTTACCACTTTAATCATTTTTAAGAATATAATTCCATGGTATTACATACATTGACGCTGTTGTTGTGCAACCATCATGGCTACCCATCTCCAGAACTTTTCCATTACCCCAAATTAAAAATCCATGCCTCTTTTATACTAATTCCCCCTTCTCCTCTTTCTCAACTCTTGCCAACCACCATTCTACTTCTTATCTCTAGGTCTCCACTTCACAAAAGTGAAATCTTATAATATCCACCTTTTTATGTCTGGCTTATTTCACTTAGCATAATATCCTCTGGGTTCATCTACATTGTAGCATATGGCAGAATTTCCTTCCTTTTTAAGGCAGAGTAATATTCTATTGTATGTGTAGGACACATTTTACTTATCCATTTATCCTTTGATAGACATTTGAGTTGCTTCTACCTTTTTCTTGTCTGTTATTGATAGTGCTCTTATGAACATGGAAGTACAAATATGTCTTTGAAATCCAGCTTTCAATGATATCAGAAATATACTAAAAAAATGAGATTGTAAGATTATATAGTAATCTTATTTTTAATTTTTGTGAGAAGCTGCCATGCCATTTTCCATAGCAGCTGTGCCATTTTATATTTCCACCAACAGGAAATATCAATTTCAAATTCTCTACATCCTCATCAACACCTGTTATTTTCTGTTTTGTTTTGTTTTTATAGCAGTCATCCTAATAGGTGTAAGGTAATATCTTGTGAATTTAATTTCCATTTCTCTAATGGTTAGTGATGTTGAACATCATTTTATATACTTGTTGGCCAGTTCTATATGATCTTTAGAGAAATATCCTTTGTCCATTTTTATAATTGGACAATTTAATTTTTGTTGTTGAGTTGTCTGAGTTCTTTATATATTGTGGATATTAACCCTTTTTCTGATATATGATCTGCAAATATTTGGTACCATGTTGTATGTTGGTTGTCTTTGCACTCTGGTGATTGCATCCTTTGATGCACAGTCTATTGATATTTTGATTTATGAGAGCGGTATACATGAATTTCTGATCATGATCAAATATTTATCAATTTCTCTTTATAGTTCTATCATATTTTATGTTACACAGTTAAAGCTTTCTTATTTACTATGTGAAGTTGCTTTATTGATTATGCCTTTTATCATGGAAAATATAACTTAAATCTCTCATTCTATAAACGTGTTTTTCCTAGAATTCCATTTTGTCTGATACTGTGTGGTATTAACAATTCCACAGTTGCTTTCAAAATATAAGATTTTACATTCAAAATATTTTCTTCCTCAGAATTTTGATAAAGCTCTCTATTTTTTTCCTCAGGAAGAGGTTTATCAAACTTGGTATTCACTATGAGAAATCTGCTCCCAATGTGATTGTCTTTTTTTATATGATTCTTTTCTTGCTAGAAACTTTGAGGATTTTCTCTGTAGCTTTGAAATATTACTATGTGTTTCTAAGCTGTTAGCTTCTATAATTCTTCTGCTTAGCTCTCAGTGATTCCTTAAATCAGAGAAACCATGTCTTGCTGAGCTAAAAGTTTGATTATTTTATTGATTACTTGCTCCACCTGCTCTCCATCTTCTCTGCTCTTTTCTTGAACGTCCTATTAGATAAGTATTGGACTTCTGAGTCTATCATTTATGTTTCTCACAAAGCTCTCATACTTCTCACAGCTTTGTTCTTTAAGCTGCGTTGTGAATCTTTAGATTGATCTTCTAGATGAATATTATTCTGTGATTGTAAATGTTCTATTTAAATTGCATGTTGTAGTTTTAATATTATCAATAAAATATTTAATTTATGAAAACAAATTTTTTCTTTTTTAAGAGATGCATTGTACTCTCAGTCTCTCGGACACAAATTTTACTTATTTCAAAGTCTCTGCTCGCTAAATTAACTCCCTTTTCTTGAAGATAAGTTCTTTTGTTAATGGACTTTGGGGGCTCTTTCATGACACTTACTGACTTCCCTCAAATATTTAGGGGATTCTGTCATCTTTGTATCTGAAACAATCCCTGTTTACTGCTCTGTGAATGTGGCTCCGTTATTATACATCACCATTGGCCATCACAGATGAGGGGCAGAAGAACTTGACACAAAAGTGTACTATACCAGTAACGTCTCTTCTTAAGCATCAAAAATAAAGCAGGGACAAAAATGTCAAGGAATATGTTGTTTCTAAAACTGAGGAAAAGATAACAATAGAAAAAGTACATACAGACCCATCTTTATTTATATTTAACCTCAGAGAACAGAATATCAGAACAGAGTAGTCAACAAAGAGGAGGAAATCAGGAGATTTTCAGGGACAAGGAATTAACTGGTGATGAATTTCAAAGTAAATTGTATGAGATAAATATTTGCAGCAGTTACTGAAATTGTAACATACATCCTTGTTATCACTCTTAGAATTTCTGAGGAACAAGAGTGTTGGGAAGGTAATATTATGTTGTTTTATTATTAAAAAAAAACCTCTGAAAACCATTAAAGGATAAACTTAATTTTCATGGAAGATATATTGCAAAGTATTATTAAAAACTTTATTTTTGAATTTCTAGAAAGAAGCTATGGATTAATCACCATCAAAATTTTGGCCAGATAAACTTTGAATTAATCTGACATATTTCTTTTGACAGTCACTGATCAAGGTGATGTATGGAATACATTAAAGAATTGTTATTAACAGTTCATTGTCCATTTGGAGGAATATAAAAGTGATTTAAACTTTGAAAACCAGTTTCTTACATGTCTCACAGATAAAATACTGTGGGGAAGTTAATGGTCCTTAAGGAAATATTGGGTAGACAGAAAACTTGTCTTCGTACTGAATGACTTCATAAGGAGACAATAAACTGCATCTGCTGCAGGAAGAATTTAGATTAAGGTTAGAAAAATGCTTTTTTTATCTAGATGTGAAGCATTGGAATACATAACCATCAAAAATCATGGAGGCTTATCTCTTGGAACACTTGGAGAATATGAGGAATTCTCCTTCCTGAATAATTGAACTGCATTGAAAAAGACCATCTGAAAGACAGTACTACTGAAGGTTAGGTAATACTTAGAAAGTGCTTGACTTTCATTAATAGTCTAGATCACAAAAGAGAATTGAAAGCACAGGTTGCATTCCCAGAACTTTGTATCACCACAGTGGTTCTAAGAGGCAAATGTTCCATCAGGCAGGACTTGGAGCCCAGTGAGAGGCCACCTAGTTTCATCTTTAATAGGAAGAATAAATGCTAGGACATTGAAAGCTTAAATGATTTGCAGTTACCTATGGAGACATTTTTGCCTAGAAACTCAAGCTTCAAGCTTGCTTTGCTAAAGTTGAACACTAATTAGAAACTGATAGAACACAGTTTAATAGAAATAAATGGAAGGTAGCTCAACACCTGTATATCATTCACTAGATACCGGTCAGCATTCTAAACCCTTTCAAATGCTAACATTGGAGGGAAATAAAAAGCACATATGTAATGCAGAATGATACATTTTCAACTTATGTAGGGGAAAAGAGTTGAGATTCTTATTTAGGAAAATATTAAAGGATTTTATTCTTATGGTATTCCGCCATGTCTTTGTATTATTTTATTTTTGTATTTTTAAAGAAAGAATGAAACCAACACAAAGATATGTAATTTTAAAGATAGATATGAAGCCTACATAGAAAAAAAAACATTTCCCAAAGTCTGTTGTGTTAGATATTGTATCACTTACTGTTATGTGACATTTTATTTTTATTTATTTACTTACTTATTATTAATTATTATTAATAAATTTATTGGGGTGGCATGGCTAGTAAAAATTTCATAGGTTCTAGGTGTACAATTCTACATTACATCATCTATGTATTGCATTGTGTGCTCACTATCCAGAGTCAGTTCTCTTTCCATCACCATATATTTGATGCCCCATTTGTCCTCTCCCACTCCCTCCTCCCCTTACCCTCAGGTAACCACTAAACTATTGACTGTGTCCATGAGTTTTTGTTTCTTTGTTATTTTCAGTTCTATATTCCACATATAAGTGAAGTCATATGGATCTTAATTTTTTTCAGTCTGATTTATGTCACATAACATGACATTTTATTTATTCTTCACAATAATTCCTATAGCTTAATATTATTATTACCATGTTTAGATGAATAAATTAAAGCTTAGAACAAATAAGTAGTTATCTCTCAGTTGGCTCAGATGTCAAGATATTCAGGTTAAAATATGGACTCTTTCCCTATTATTTAACTTACCCTGCAAATAACAGGCATGTTGGTCATCAATAAAAGCCTGAGTGGAAAAAAAAAGGTTATAAAATCATATATTTCTTATGGATTACAGCTAAGAAAAACACGCATGCACTTTGTTCCAGTTATCTATTGCTGAGTAGTGAATATCTTTAAAAATACTAAACTGTAATAACTTTAATATGTCCACAGATTCTTCTGGCCAGGAATTAGAAAGGGCAAATGGAGTCATCTTGTTTCTGTTCTACAACATCTGGGTTTTTAGCTTGGATACTTGAGTGGCTGGGAGTGACTGAATCATCTGGGCCTGAAATCATCTGGAAAGTTTTCTCAGATTCCTGTCATCTGAGCTAAGAGAACTCAAAGGATAGGCTTAGCAGGGACTACGTACTGCAGGCCCTCTGAATAATCTTGCCGTGTAGCTTGGGCTTTGCCCAGCACATTGGTTGGGTTATAACAGGGGGCATTCTCTGAGGGAGCATCTGGACACAGCCTGACCTCTAGTCCAGCTGTAGTAGTCGTGTGGTACCACTTCAGTCTCATTCTATTGACTACCAATGAGTCTCCAAGGCCAACCCAGATTCAAGAGAGGGCCATTCTACCTCTCTATGAAGAAGTAGCGAGGACACATGCAGAAGAGCAGGTGGAATGAAAGATATTGTTGCAACTGCTTCCAAATAAACAATCTGCCGCACATATGCACACATATGACCTGTGTTGGATGAGAACACAAGAAAGTGAAAATCATTTATCTGGAAACATTGGAAAGTGTGTATATATACCTTTAACATTTTTTTCTTGTAAATAAAAAAAAAATTTTTCTCCCAAAGACAGGTTTAAATGGTAAGCATGTGCCTTGGAGGTTGGAACAGCTGTACCCAGAGCAGAGATGTTGGCTTCACTTTCTGGTCTGCCTGTCTTGCCTTCCTAATAGAAGTGGAAACAGTGAACCATTTCTTAGAATTGAACATATGAGAAAAAGGCAAGGAAGAGGTGTGGCCTAAGGTACATGTGGGTTATATCTTTAGGGTTATTATTGTGATTTTTTAGAAATGGTTTAAACTGTTGCTCAAAGGATCTTGTTCATATCCAAAGAAGAATCCCTGGCGTAGTCAAGTCTATTAGTAACTCCAGTGAGTTTTCTGGAGGGAGACTGTGAAATCAGCTTTCAATTGTCAGCCTCACCTGAAGGCTTGCAAAAAAAATGCCCATAATTTATACTGAAAGAAAAGAACAAATGATAGCCCACTAGTAGTTAAGCAGATGTTCCATCTCAACCTTGGGAGACCTAATTCTTTTAGTGAGTGGTACCTGGACTAAATTTATTATTTCAGAAGTGGAAAATGGAAGGGAAGGGCTCTGAACTCAGAGATAGATTGTTTTCCTTCATTCTTTGAGTCTAGGATTGTACTGAATCTTGCAGTAAGAATGGTTGAGTTTTGTGGTGTTGATAAAAGGATTCGCATTGTCTATGCTTACAAAAGCACCACCTAGATTTGCCCAAATATTAATTTATGAGCTGAAGTTTTTACCAACTCTTAGTGAGTAATACTTTGTTTAATTTCTGCTGCTTAGTTATAACAGGCCAATGTAAATGTGAAATTAAATCCATAGGACTAAATGTGCATGATGAATAGAACTTTGGTCTTCATTGAGAAGCCTCACTTAGAGTACTGCTGACCTTGATGAAATGGGGCAGCCATCAATGAAATCTTCATGCCCTGCAGAAACCAGCCTACATAAATATTTTACTTAGCTAAGATAATAACAAATTCTTAGATGAACTGTTTTTACTGTTGCAATCAAACATGATTTCATTCATGAAATTCTAACTATAAATTTATCTGCAGTTATTTAGATAACATCAAAAAATTAGATTTGCCTCTTAATAGTGCATGGACTCTAATCAGGTGGAATCCACAGCTCTCTCTTTCTCTCTTTTTTTGAAGTGATCACTTCTCCAGTTATGTTGTAGATGAGGGCTGTCTAAAAAAAAAAAATTTCAGCCATAATTGACTCTATTTTTTTTTATTACATAGCTGGGTACTTTCCAAACAGCTCTTATATATTTTGCATGTACTTTTTCAAAAATAGTACTTTTAGAGTTGATACGCTTAATGTTATTGATTTCTAAGATAATTCTTAAGAAATCAAGAGAGGGGAAGCCGGGACGGCTTAGTGGGTTACGCACTCACTTTGCAACACCGGGGACCGAGGATCGAATCCCAGCCCCGGCCTGTGCAGACCCATATGCTGAACTTGGGAGTGCCCCCAATTCAGTTCTCACCAGGATGAGACCCTGGCCCAGTTCCTGCCCTGTGCAGCCCCGCTCCCACCTGTGGAATGAAACCATGTGGAAAAACCAATGATGTGCAACTATGGAGACTGTTCTGGGCCCTCCCCCTTCTCTCTGTATCTCTCTCTCTCTCTCTGTCAAAAAAAGTTAAAAAAAAAAAGAAATCAAGAGAATTACATTTTGGGAAACTCACTATGACTTCAGAATTTCTGAGACTACAAAATATAGGAGATGGGCTGTTCTGATGTGTTATCCCTCCATGCTCTCCTTCATGCCTACCTGTCTTTCTTCCCTCTACCTCTACTTGAACAAAGACAAGGAAAGCAGTTTAATCCCCAGGAAGAGAGATTATAG
>PVKE010049950.1:0-11099 GCA_004027555.1 Craseonycteris thonglongyai | reverse complement strand
CAGAGACAGCTAGAGAACCGAACTGTGGGAACTCCCCAGTTCAGCATGTGGGTCCACCTGGGCCGGAGCCGGGATTCGATCCTCGGTCCTCATGGCCTCAAAGCGAGCGCTCAACCCGCTGAGCCGTCCCGGCTTTCCCTATACTTCACTTCTTAACCCCACATCAAGACTCATAAAAGATGTATGAGCTGATTGAATTTATAGTAGAAAATTTGAAATTGGACAGTATCGTGTGCAGAACGTAAGTGGTACGGACTGAGAACAGTAAGCCCTTCTTAACTGCCTGTAGGGCCTCTTTCTGAACATTTTACACTTGAAGAAATAGAGGTTTTTTTCTGGGCGAGTTTTCTGAACTCAATCTCTGGACTTTGACTTTTTAAAATTAAATCTATTGGGGTGACATTTGTTAGTAAAATTATATAGGTTTCAGGTATACAATTCTATAACACATTGTTTGTATATTTCATTGTGTGCTCACCACCCAGAGTCAGTTCTCCTTCCATCACCATGTATTTGACACCTCCTTTCCACCTCCCCAACCCTTCCACTCCCCACTCCCTTTCTCACACCCTAAACTTCTCCATAATCTTGATAATCTGTAAAGTTTATATCTATCTGCTTTCCATTTCTCTGCCCATCAATCATCCCATTACCATTCTCCATAGCTCTGACACACA
This sequence comes from Craseonycteris thonglongyai, assembly GCA_004027555.1. NCBI lineage: Eukaryota > Metazoa > Chordata > Mammalia > Chiroptera > Craseonycteridae > Craseonycteris > Craseonycteris thonglongyai. The sequence continues at coordinate 10,422 of PVKE010049950.1, read as the reverse complement.
TCACCAATCATCCCATTCTCCATAGCTTTGACACACACCACCCTTACTTGCCCACTCCTTCTATGTGCTACAGCCCAGTCTCTGTTCCTAGGTCTGCTTAGCCTGAGTTTATCTAGAACAGGGTATCCAAACCTTTGGCTTCCCTGTGCCACATTGGAAGAAGAATTGTCTTGGGCAACACATAACATTCACTAACAAGCCGATGAGCTAAAAAAAAAATTGCCAAGAAAATCTCATAAAGTTTTTAAAAAGTTTATGCTTTTTGTGGGCCCCATTCAAAGCTGTCCTGGGCCACATGCAGCCCACCTGCCACAGGTTGGACAAGCTTGATCTAGAATAAATTCACAATTTCAATGACTTTCAGAAATGAGTTTCTGACAACTGTCGGTCATATTTACTACATGTCTCAGCACGCATACTCAGCACCACCTAAAGACAGAAAAGCAATGTCCACCCCACACTGGATGGTCTCATCTCTGGTCACTGAGGACCTGTAGGCTAATTAAGTTACTTTTCTTCAAGTTTGAGTAGATCTCGGGACAAGCAAATTGCACTCAAGAAATATGAATTTGTATACCACATCTTATCTTACTAGAGAAATGCTACTGGCAGGAAGACTACATGTTTATGTCAACTGGTTTGCAAGTTGTATTTTCCATTAGAAAAGCTATGTGGGAAAATGACCAGTGATTTGCTAAGTGACTATAGAGCCAAAATTAAGGGAACTGAATGGCTTTTAAAGGTTATTCTGTAAGATTAAGACAGAACTCATCTCTTGAGGAATTTGGATTAGTCATGTGTGACAAACTAAGAGTTCTTCTCATCTCCATAGACAATGAAGAGTAGATTCTAAAATAACTACTTTTGAGCCTAGTGATCATTTGATATCAAAATTATGCTTCTCTGAGCACTAATCTACCAGTGCATCTACAATAAAGTAATTTGGTGGGGAAGCCAGGAGGGCTCGGTGTGTTAAGCACTCACTTTGCATCTGCAAGGACCGAGAATTGAATCCCAGCCCTGGCCCAAGCAGACCTATATGCTAACTTGGGGGTGTGCTTCCCATGCTGGAGGCCCCCAGTTTGGTTCTTGGCCCCTGGTTTGAACCCTGGCTCGAGGTGGTGTGCCTCTCATGCAAGAATCCTCCAGCCCAGTTCCTGTCCTGCATGGACCTCATCCACTTGTGTGGAATGAAACCATGTCGAAAATTGATGACATACAAATATGGAGACTGCTCTGGGCCCTCCCCCTTCTCTGTCTCTATCTCTGTCTCTCTCTGTCTCTGTCAAAAACAATAAAATAAATCTTAAGAAAAATAAAATAATTTGTGGATTTAAGAATAATAATTTTGCTTTGGAAAATAAACTATCTGTACAAGATAAATAATCCTACAACATCTGAAAAATAGTAGGTATTCAGAAAATATGAGAAATGAGTGAATACAAGTAATTCGAGATGAACTAATAACCCTATAGATAATTATGAAAAATGGATTCAAAATTAGCCATTCTTTGTTTCAAAATTTCTGAGGAAAAATTATATATGAATAACAACTTATAAATTATTCTTGGAATGCTTTATATGCAAGGAGCCATTCAATATCGTGGGAGAATGTCACATTGTTCACTTGGAATCTAATTTTTTAAATTTCTGTTCAGGAAAGTCCAGTAGTAAAATGGTAAGAATAAAAATCTAACTGAGCACTTACTCAAAGGTGATCTTCCTTCCAGTTATAAAGAAAGAGCTCTTAGAAATAGGAAAAGTAGAAGAGAATGCATAGGATGATTTGCCATGTGTTCTTCTCTTGTTCAAGTATAAATATATCTTTTCAGTAAAGATCAAATGTCTATTTCAGACAAACTCCTTGTGAAAGGTATTGCTATTGGCCAGTTTTAAAAAAGTACACTCCAAGTGAAGCCATAACCACAGGCCCCCTTTGAATGAAATGATGCTTATGCACAATTTACCGTGCTTCATATCACATGATGGTGTTACCATGAGCAAGGCTACTTGGTCAAGGACTAGCGCCATAGCAATGCATAATAAGGATGCTTCTTAGGCATATTGTAGTTAAATTCTGTCTCTCAGGGAGTTTAACTCAAAAAAGAGATATAGTTGGTTTAGAAGAAAAGAACTCCAAAGATGCTGAAATAAGGCAGTAAACAGAAACCTGAGACTGCAAGGTAATAGAGTTCATTTTCAGTGGCAGCAGGGAGGTAAAAGGAGTGGAGGCAAAGTGCTGAGTCACCAAAATGCTGGAATTCTGCAGGAGAGAGAGAATGATGTGCATCAACCACTGAAAGGGAGCAAGGGCTATTTATTCTGAGCTAGCTGTAGCAAGAAAGTCTGCCACTGTCACCAGCATTTTGACAGAGACTCAAAGGCACACAGAGGAATGGGGAAACTTTAGAGTAGAAAGAAGGGAAGGCTTCAGGTGTGTCCTGGTTATAGGTTGTTGTCATGGGGCAGCTGTAGGTGGGCTAACTAGAAGTGATGGTCTTAAGTGCTTGATTCTGGATGCATATTTGCCTTTCTCTGGCTGGTCCTAAGTTGGAAACAGGAACTAAAATTAGGGGTGCATCCAGTTATTAATTAAGTCTTGTCCATTTGGGGCTGATTGTTACAGAATGTGTTGCTTAGTTCACTGGGTGCCACCAGAGATAGCAATCTGGTCTTGCAATGATGACTTCCAGCAGGCTGGCTTCCTGGCTTGTTTTTTGCAGATAAGGGGCTGATGACCTAGGCAGGTTGCTTGAGGTTGTGGGTCAAAGGTCTATTTTTATATATGGTGTGGCCACTGTATGTCTGTATGTTCAGTCTCTCATAAGTCTCAGTTGATAATCCTGCTCTCCATAAGGCCTGACTCTGGTTGTTGAGACTGTTTCCTATATTTGCTGCTTCTGTTTCGAAAACTGTTTTTGTTTCCAAAACTGGAATTGTCTCAGTTTTAACACAAAGACTCATATTCTGGAAGAGCCCTCTGCTATAGGCACACCAGGATGGTTGATCACCCTACCTGTATAAATCCTGTCAATAGCCCTGATTATCAAGCAAATCATTGATGGTTTTTAAAGACTGCATTCTGTTCAATATTCTGTATCTTGAAAAATAAAACAGCTTAAATTAACACAAGACGAAACGATGTTGTCTTTTTTAATAAGCAGAGCTGTGAAAACAACATTTGGGGGAAGCTGCGATGGCTCAGTGGGTTAAATGCTTGCTTTGCAGCCCTGAGGTCCAAGGATCCAATCTCAGTCCCTGTCCCAGCTGGTGTGGACACATATGCTGAACTGTGGTGTGCTTCCCATGTTGGGTGAAGGTGGGGCCCAGTTCAGTTCCTGTCAGGGCAAGCTTCCATGTAGAAGGCTTCTGGTTCAGACCCCAGCTCATGGGGGCATGCCTCCCATGCAGGAGGCCCCCAGTCCAGTTCCTGCCCTGTGCAGCTATGTACTCGCCCTGTGTGGAATGAAACCATGTTGAAAAATTGATGATGTACAACTATGAATGGGCCTTCCTCCTTCTCTCTCTGTCTCTATTTCTCTGTTAAAAGCAATATAATAAATCTTTAAAAAAAGAAAAGAAAATGACATTTGTTCAATTTTGTTTGCATATCAGTGCAATAGAATGCTGCTCTGGAATTTAGGAGGCTTTCATTTGCTGCCAACCAGCTCTATGCCCTTGGATAAGTTATACAAGAGCATAATAATGATATGTACTTTCTGAAAACTGTACAGTCTTGGTTTCAACAATCTGCTCTCTTAGCTTTGGGAAAATTGCATAATGTTTAAGCCCAAATTTTTGTAGTAAAATGAAGATTCTAATAATCTAGCTTTTAGGATCATTGTAAGAAGTATATGAAATAATGTATATAAAATAATTATCCCATTGCCTGGCATGAAATATGTGGCAATAAATTTATGTATTCTGTAAATATATTTTTCTTACTACTACCTGTTATTACCTGTAACCTGCCCACCCCCAATCTATATGTTGAAGTCCTAACCCCCAGAACCTCAGAATGAGACTGTATTTAAAGATAAGACATTTAAAGAAGTGGTTACATTAAAATAAGGTCATAAAGATAGGACCTTATTCAATATGACTAATGTCCTTATAAAAAGAGAAAATTAGGACACACACAAGCACAGAGGAAAGATAATGTGAAGACATAGGGAAAAGATGGCCATCTACAAGTCAAGGACAGAGGCCTCAGAAGAAACAAACCTTGCTGATACTTTGATCTCATACTTCTAACATCCAGAATCATGGGGAAAATTATGTTGTGTAAGCCATCAAGTCTGTGGTACTTTTTTATGGCATTCTAAGCAACCTAATATACCTTCTAAAGATGATAGTATCCTAATTGAAGTAAACAAATTATTGTTTAATTTGATCTATATCTAATTCTTGTGCAGAAACAAGAAAATATTATGTGAAATGTTCATGAGATCGCCCCTGTAATCAGAAACTTTTGAACACCTCAAATTAGTGGTTTTCTAAAGATATGACTGAAGTTACATTTTTTGAGCTTTTATATATTAAATTCACCAACTTGCAGCAGATTTCTATTTTTTCATAAGCACCTGACTCTTAATTTCACAAATAAGAAAATAGGTGTTTCAGGGAGCTGTCTACACACTCCCTGAGAAAATATTTTCATCGCCAGCCAAAGAGGAAAATGCCTGTTAGAAGAAATGGCTGCCAAGTATTCCTTCTGCCCATGTGTCACCCTCAGTTCCAGGACTACACCCTGGCCTCTGGTAGAGTTGAGAATCTTCAGACACTGATGAGCTTTAACACATTAATGTCCATACACTAGGGTCCTTCATCTAAGGAACTGCTAGAGAGAGCTATTGAAAGCCATGGTTCTGATGATCCGTGCTGGTTCTAGTTAGCTTTTGATAAGAGCACCCAGTTAAGGGAGAGTAATTGAAAGAGAAAGACCTCATAGAGTAATGACTTGACATTGCAGCCCTGACCTTTTAACTGGAATCATGGAAATGCCCTGTCCTCCCTTGACAGACATAGGTTATCCGTCAATGCCTCACTAGTTTTGAAAGGAACTAAGGTCGCCCTATTTCCTACATTTCCAGAGGACAGGGTGAGCTGACTGTCATACAAGTACCAACTATCAACTTGGCTCAGTTGTAATTTCCTCCAAAAAGACAAAAGCTGTACAAGAGAAAAAAATTAATAATAAAGTAAAAAATAAAATAAAATGAAATAGGCAATATCGTCATGCTAAGTTGCAACCACAACTCAAACAAAGTAACACCCCAGTAAATATGCTACAAACATAGTAAGCACCCTCTCTTCAGAAAAAGTCATAATAAGTTCTGATACCTGTCATGTGGAACATACATCAGAACTTTGAGAAACAAAAAGCTTAAAACACCCAAGCTAGCGAAGGATTTAAAAAAATCTCAGCAACATGGAGTATCTAGGAAGGAATAAAATAGTATCTGAGTGTATGCAGAGTGACAAAACCCTGCATTAATGTCATCATTTTAATCAGTCATCTACAACTTACCACATGCTTTGATTGACCACGGTTTTGGGTCTGAGGGTCTCCTGTAATGTCAGCCTCCACGTGACTTCTGAGTTGGATTCTCGTCTGCTCCCCCGATTTTATGTGGGGTAGAGTGATGAGAGTGGGATGGGAGGGAGCATGACATGCTTCTCAGACTGTCAAAGAAGCAAGGGTTTCCTTCTAGCAAGGGCTGAATTTCAGGCTGAAGATTTTTGTCACGTTTTTTACCTCCTTTCAAACTATACATTGTCCTGTCATTTGAGAATTTGACTTTGCTTTCCTATCATTTCAGGATTTGACCATGCCTTGTCTTAACATTTTAAGGCCTCATTCAACAAATATGGATAATTTATACTTTTAGATTCTGGGATTGTAGCAGTCACTACTGTTTTTCTACCCCAAATCCAATCCCCACCCTACCGCTACTTCCTTTTTAATTTTGTTCAAGGTAACAATGTGCCTGGGTAAATATCTCAACTTCCTAGACTCTCTCAGAGTTGGGGGTGGCAAAGACCACTGTAGATAATAAAATACAAATCAAAGGTTTTGGGGAAATTATCCTTATGAATTTAAGCCATTCTTGGGACAGTGTTATTTGCAGCTGAATGAATTTCTGACAATAAAGCAAAGGCAAACCCAAGTACCATTGAAATGCTGCAGTTATTTGTCTGAGAAATGACAGGGCTTAAATATTGATGTCTTATATCCTCAGCCTTTTATCTTTAGACTAATCTAAAATTTTCCCAGTGTATAGATGAATGAAAAGAATTGAGGAAATACACCCTCCCCTGTTTTAGGGAAGGAAGAGGGTTGTGGGTCCATGCTGTTACCCTTAGGCCTAAGACACAGTGTGGGTGTTGGTTGTAAGGCAGCATGCATGCTAATGAATCCACTTGGAGTTTATGTTCTGTGGAGGCATAAAGTGAAGTTGTAAGTGAAGGATCAGTTCTCAAAGGGCTATGAAACTCCTTCTGAGCAACAATCTGGCCATTCCAGTGGAGGCAATGTGATCATTACATGAGGACGTGGAAAGCATTTTCTATTTCTCTAAATCAAGATTTTCTTACAGACACTGCCACTTTATGCCCTGGAAGAGAAGGCAGTGCAGAACAAGAATTGCCTTATTAACAAACAACTATGGCTAAAAGCCAAGACAACCAGCAGAGGAGTATTTGGTCTGAGGGAGAGTGGAGATGCTAAATAAATTGAAATGGAGATACAGTAACTGCACTTTCTGCCTCTTTTTCAGAGTCACCTCAGCCCTTAGATCATCTTTTGTAATAATTATTCACCTTTGGCTAGAAAAACAAAGTCACTCCTACTGGTCATGAGTAAATATAGTACTGAAACGCAGTGCCTTTGAGAAGCCAGGCACCTCTATAGGGAGCGAGCTCATGTCGATGACAAAGAGATAATAAAGGCAGCTCCAGCTGGCCTGAGGGGTGTTCTGGAACTTCAACAGCTGCTTCCGGATATATCATTCCCACCTTTCACAGCCTTTCAGCGGAAATTTTTACTGGCTCACTCATGGAATAGAAAATCTTTCCAAATAAGCAAGTTGGTGTAAAGGCACAAGGTGGGAGTTGGCAAAGTTTCCTGGAGGATTCTACCTCGAATTGGCAGCCTGAGTTTGTGCTGAGCTGAGGGTGGTTATGTGCACATTTCTCTCATCCCAGAACTAGGATTGGGTGCCTAGGATGGGGTCCTCATTTTCTCTGTTTTATTTCACTTCTGGTGTTAGGTTCTTTAATTTCTCCAACTTATAAGTATAACTACTCCCCCGGGCAGGTGTGTGTGTATGTTTGGGGAGAAGTATAAGTGGGAGGGAAGGAAGAGCCTCCTTCTTCCTGGAGACTGATATATTTGCAATTACTTAAGATATTTATAAGTAAATATACTTATAGTACTTTCTGAATGGTTCAGACATAAGAAACAAAGAAAATAGGGATTAGACTATCATAAAAAATGAGTCTTAAGAAAGGGACTTAGTGCTTTCTTTAAAGATCAGGTTTTTTCTCCTCTATCACCTGCCAGGTCACAGCCAACTCATCCTGCCAATGCCAGTGACTCAGCAGAGCAGACATCCAGCAGCTACTGAATGACACCCTCGGAGCTGTTCCTGTGGGTCTCTCCACTCTCATGGGAAGCATAGGACCTAGGAGGCATTATATCTTTGCTGTGGCTGTTTCAGTTTTGAAATGCACAGCCACCACTGTGTGTGTGCCTTCTCTGAATTGCCCTCAGTATTAGAAAGCAATGCAGCAAAGGACAGCTAGAGCGGCCTCCTGCGGTCTTCAGTCTCAAGCCTGGGAGTTTCTTACCTGACTGGGCATCTTGACAGCTGGAGGGCTCCAACCCCAGCCAAGGTCCCGTGGACGTGCACACCAGGAGCATGTCGCTTTGTGATATGATGAAGAGAAAGCATTGACTTTTTCTTTTGTGCCCAGAACTAAAATCAGTCCAAAAGTAAAATCCCAATGCAGCAAATCATAAGCCCCAAGGCTTACTACTGTTATTGAAGAAAGCCCAAACTCAGCTCTCTGGATTCCCCAGGGCAGTTTACCATTCACCTGAACTCCATAAATTTACCTCCCTTTTGAAAACCCTGAAATTGCTATTAGATGGAGCTCAATGAAGAAAAGAATAGAGAATGAACTTTTTTCTGTGTCAGAAAGCATTTCTTCCTGGAAAGTCTATTGGAACTGTTAAAGAGGCAAGTTTCATGTTGGTATGTGAGTTTATAGAGTAAATCTCCATATAAATCTGGCAGACAGCACCCTGACATCGACATTATCAGTGCCACCCTCTAAGCATGAACATCAGACAAGGAACTGGTAAATGTAACATAAGGCCCAAGGAAATGAAGCCAAAAGCAAATAGAATAATCTAGTTTATAGCAGGTTAGAGTTTAGAGTACACAAGCTAGCCAAGATTTCTTGATAATCTGTAAAGTTTATATCTATCTGCTTTCCATTTCTCTGCCCATCAATCATCCCATTACCAGGAAATTTTTTGGTGTTCATACATGGAGAAAGCTAGAGTCAAAGAAATGTACGGCCTGGGAAAAGAAAGGCCATTTATGTGTAGTGTTGATTGTTGAAGGAAGTTTTCAGTCTGGCTTTGAGTGATGATGGGTATGATGGCCAAGCCAACTACTATAGCTAGGCAAGATTGTTCTCTCTATTGCTTTATGGGTAGGTCAAACCAGAACATCCCTGATCCTGTGTCGTGGGGGGAAATGTATGTGTCATGGGAAAATGTAACCCTCTCAGTATCACAGAGGGAAAAAAAATGGAAGTTTTCTTAACACCCAGTCAGTAATATAATTTAATTGTGTCATAACCATTTGTATTTCATTGAGTGACACTGGGAATTTGTGAAGGCAGTTTCATTAAAGAACTTCTTCATGCTGAAGTTTTCTATTACCATAGAGCTCAAAACATCAAGGGAAAGAAAATAAATCATTTCACTGAATTTCTTTACACCCACATTAAACCATAATATGAGATTTGTAGGCTATAGGCAGTGAAGATACTATTTAAACTCATTTAAAAAGTGAATTTGGTTCTATGAACTGATCTGTACCAATCAGTTTTTGGAAGTCATTTTCTTTCTCTTTTCCTTCTCTTCTCTAATTGTACTATATAATTCTCCCATCAAGGCAAGGTTTGTCCATTTGCCTTGTTCTTTCCCCCCTATATACATCACTTAACATGTCAGAAAAAAATATGCCTTATAAAACTTTTGTTTGTAAATCAAAATATATCTTAATGTCACAGATGACACATATTTTAGAGAGTGAATAATTAAACTATAGTAAATTAGTTTACATAAATAGGAGCTCATATACTAAGTATGCATAATGCAAAATACTTCATGCAAATTAGTGAATTGTGGTACTCTCTACATATATGGCAGTGTTTCCCATTTTGACCAATGATCACATGCTTTTCAGAAAGATGTCCCAGAACTCCTCAAAGAGGCCAAAGATCTGAGCTCCTAACACTAGGCCTCAAATGACGACCTCACATTTCTTCATTTACATCCTGATTTCCACTGTGAAAATGACTATCCACCTGGTGTTAAGTTTATTTATTTCTAAAAACCAAGGTGGTAAGGAATCAGGAAACAATGGACTTGTCACTGAGTCTCCAAGAAGGTATTTCCTTCCAAATAATAAAGGAAGAAATCTTAGGGGTTGGAGGGAAGATGCAAGAAGAGGTAGAGGACAACGCAGCATAATTAGTCACTCTCATGACACCAGTTTGTGGCTCAACATTAGATTCATCGGTGAGTGCATGGGTGGAATATCAATTTGGATTTGTATGCTTGTATTTGCCCTTCTTAAAAAAAGAAAACATGTGGACACCCCAGGATTCAGAGACTGATTGTGGAGTGAGAGAAAGGAGAGGATCAAGGAGGATCTGGGTGGGTTCTTGACTTGGCTCACCGGTGGAGGACGGTGTGTGTACTGAGGTCAAGGTGGATGCTGCCACAACAAGCTCGGTGCTGAGTGATAAGCACAGAACACATCTGTCTGTATTTTGTGGTAGACAATGTTATAAAGAATAGTGAGGGGGAGCCGGGATGGCTCAGTGAGTTAAATGCTCGCATTGCAGCCCCAGGACCAAGGATCAAATCCTGGCCTTGGCCCACACAGACCCATATGCTGAACTGGGGTGTGCTTCCCATGTGGGAGGTCCCCATTTTGGTTTTTGGACCCCACTTGTTAGGTCTCTGGCTCGAGGGGGTGTGCCTCCCTTGTGGGAGGACCCTAGCCCAGGTCCCGCCCTGTGTAGCCCCCTCCCACCTGTGTGGAATGAAACCATGTCGAAAACTGATGACATACAACTATGGCGACTGCTCTGGATCCTACCCCTTTTCTCTGTCCA
>PVKE010049949.1:0-11099 GCA_004027555.1 Craseonycteris thonglongyai | reverse complement strand
TAAATTGTCCACAGTCTTGTGGGGCTTCCACGCTCCCTAGGTCTCGGCTTCCAGCCCGCCCTCGATCCAGCTCCACTTTGACCGTAGTCCCCCAATCCCCCTTTGTTTTTGCCAGCCCCGGGCCGCGCCCCGAGTCTCTGTCCCCGAACTGCTGCTTCCCTTTTCCTCTCCCGCTCTCCCCTTTTTTCTCTAACCTTTGTGTGTTGTTCCGTGTTGTGTGGTTCTCTTAGTTGAGGTTTCTTCTCAGGGTTTCCCCTGTGGATTCCCCTCTGTTCACAAGGCCCTTCCCAGGCTGTTATCGGCGTTCTCTCATGCCACCATCTTGGATCCTCCACCTGGATTTTAGAATCAGCTTCATCCAGATGTGATTTGTGTTTGAATCAGCACTCCTGCACCTGTTGGCTTTGGGCTTGGAATACACTGTTATGGCTGGGGACTTATTTTTTTTTTGCCCTGGGCAGTTTAGTAGCCTTTTTCCAGACCTTATTCCACCTAGGGTGTGGTGTTCCAATTGGAGCTCCAGCATGCTCCAACTCAGGATCAGATCTTAATTTGTCCACAGCCTCGTGGGGCCTCCACTCTTGTCATCTCTTGGCCTCTAGCCAGCCTAGGATTATGTTCCACTTCCTATGTCCCCAGGCCCCCACCTCTCTCCTGCTGCCAGTCCTAGGTTGTGTTCCACAGCCCTGCCTTCACACTGCTTCCTCCCCTCCTCTCCCACTTGCCCTCTCCCTTCTCTGACCTTCAGGCATTTTATTGCAGTACATGGATCTCTTAACTGAGTCTGTGTCTCTCAGGATTTCTCTGGGGGGTAGGAGGTGTCCCAGTTGTTCAGTTGTCCCTTCCAGGAGAGGTTTCAGGAATCTCCTCTCACATCTCCATCTCAACAAATAAAAAGATAGTTTATTAGAAGCTAAAGTATACTCCAAAGGGATAAGAGCAGCCCAAGCATGTGGCTCAAGGGCCTGGGCTGCAAAGTTGCAGTTACTTTTGCTCTCTTTAGTTGAAAGGGGTTACACCTACCTGCTGTGGGACCTTTAGATTGGCATCTTTGATTCACAGGAGGCAGTTATATTACTTTGTTTATTTATTTTTAAAGATTTATTTTTATTGTTTTTGACACAGAGACAGAGACAGAGAGGAGGGGGAGGGCCTGGAACAGTCTCTATAGTTGTATATCATTGCATTTTCCCACATAGTTTTATTCCAGCGGTGGGCGCAGGGCTGCACAGGGCAGGAACTGGGCCGGGGTCTCACACCAGTGAGAACCGAACTGGGGGTACTCCCCAGTTCAGCATATGGGTCCACACGGGCCAGGGCCAAGATTCGATCCTCAGTCCCAGGGCTGCAAAGTGAGTGCTTAACCCACTGAGACATCCCGGCTTCCCTATATTACTTTTTATAAAGATTTATTTTATTGTTTTTGAGAGGAGAGAGAGAGAGAGAGAGAGAGAGAGAGAGAGAGAGAGAGATATATAGAGAGAGAGCGAGCCCAGAGCAGTCTCCATAATTGTATATCATTAGTTGTGACATGATTTCACTCCACATAGTTGGATGTGGGGCCACATGTGGCTGGAACTGAACTGGGGGCCTCTAGCATGAGAGGCAAGAACCTTTACTGCCGTGCCCATTTGGTGATTACCAGCTGCACCTCAGTTCAGTGTATGGGGTTTGCACGGGCCAGGGCTGGGAATCAAACCGTGGACCTAGTGATTGTGAGGCAAGTGTTCAACTGCTGAGCTATTCCAGCATTCTCATATATAATCTTTCTTATTGACTGCACATCTACCAGAATTGAGTTTTTTATAATATTAACACATTAAGTGCCATGTCAGTCACTGGTGACTGACACTGAACTTCCTGTTGGGACTGAGTCAGTCACTAGTGACCGACAGTGTATTTCTGTGCAGGTCGGGGTATTGAATGTTAACTGATGATATAAAATAAAAAACATTACATTCTATTAATAAATTTTAAATAATTTCAAGATGATATCACAAATACAAAAATAAAAAAATAGTAAAAAAAATATTTAATGAGTTTTATTAAACACGGTAAACATAAAAATGGTTGTCCTTTGCATGCCATTCTTCAATATGCTCATACTCTTCATCTGATGATGAAAAAATAATGTCTCTACACTGTTTTTCAGGAAAAATAATTTCACTAGAATCACTTTCACGCTCCTCTTCTACTGACAACTTCACGTTCATGGGTAAAGAAAAATATTTTTCTGCACTGGAACAAGAATCGCAGACAACTGACTGAATATAAAGCATTTCTAAAACAATACATTGTACAAATTGTGTTAAATAATAACTATTCACACAGTAAATATACTCTCTATATAAACATTCAGCCTTATCACAACCTAAACAGATCTCCCGTTGCCAGCATTTTGGTGAAATCTGATATAACGGGCCAAGCGGTAAGCAAGACAAAATAGCCTGGGTGCTTAACGTGTTAATGAATTTTGGGACATATGCATGATATTATAATGGTAGCTTAATGAGGCTTGGATGAGGTGGTCATTGTAATCTTAACTGTGCAGGCATTAGTGACTGGTTTAAACCAGCAGGTATTTTGTACTCTTTAACTTTCTCGTTGTGGTTAGTGGTAATGGCAGATAAGGGAAGGGTCTGGGCGGAGAAAGGGAGGTTTCCTGTTCTTCTGGGTGGTCCTTCTCCACAGGATGTGTAGAATGTATCAGACATGTTGGTGACCCAATTCTTAACTCTAGCTGCCTGCCTCACCTCCCTCATAAACCTGAGGAAAGAAATGAATATGAAAACACAGACCTATGATAAAGAATTTTTGATGACATGCTTACTTGGTACTGTAGGGCTCAAAAGATGTGACTGGAGGTAGGAATTGGGATTGGAGAGTAAATGTTGGTGGAGATGAGAAAGAGTTTTCTAGAGGGTGACAGTTTTGATAAATGAGTTAGTATTTTCCTGGAGTACAAGATTGGGAAGAGGTTTCTCCTTATTTCTCAATGCTTGAAATGCACTAACCTTCAAAACTTATACAACCTGCTTCCAACTTTCTCAAGACCTTCGTACATGCTTTCCTTCCTATCTTTACCAGAGATTGTGATCCTCCTCGGTGCTGTGTCCAGGTTCTTGGTGTCCTGACAAAAAACTAAGTGAAACACTGAAGTACAATGGTAAAAGAAAAGTTTATTGAGAGTAAAAGTAGAGAAAGAACACTTTCAAGAGATGGAAGCAGGGGGAAGCTGGAATGGCTCAGTGGGTTAAGTGCTCACTTTGCAGCCCCGGGGACCTAGGATCGAATCCCGGCTCCAGCCCATGTGGAACCATATGCTGAACTGGGGAGTGCCCCCAGTTTGGTTCTCACTGGTGTGAGACCCTGGCCCAGTTCCTGCCCTGTGCAGTCCACCCACACCTGTGCAATGAAACTATGTGGAAAAACCAATGATGTGCAACTATGGAGACTGTCCTGGGCCCTCCCCTTTCTCTTTGTCTCTGTCTCTGTATCTCTCTCTCTCTCTGTCAAATACAATAAAAATAAATCTTTAAAAAAAAAAAAGAGATGGAAGCAGACTTGAGCAAGAAGAGGTGGCTCAAAAGGCAGATTACAAGGGCTGAGCAGTTTTTGTTGCCTTTCCTTGGAAAAAGGGAACACCCCTTTGGGTGTGAGGTCTTTTGATTGGCAGTTCACTTTATCACTTCTTTAGCTGTCTTCCCCTTCTATCTCCTCCTATGGGTGCTTAATCTGGGGTGGAATCTCTTGAGAACAGAATGGTAACCCTCCTGGCAATGCAAGCTCTGTGGGAGAGGTCCCAAGATCCCCCTATTCTAGCTGCCTACTGTGCCTTCCTCTTAAAAGATGTGATCACCTTAAATCTCTATGGGAAGTTGAGGAACTGAAGGTCTCTTCTTCCATATATTCTTCCTATTGAATGTGGTGATTGTCCCTGCCTAATGGGGAGTCACGGAACTCTCACCTTAACTAGGCTAGAAGGGAGAGAGGCATCTCAGGATCCATCCAGAGGTCTCATACAGTTCTTCAAATGAGGTAGATTGGAATGCTTGCTGGGTTATGAGCCATTTCCCAGTGGTCCCAAGCAAAGCTGGAATTCCAAGTTTCAAAGTATTCAGCTGATACAGTGGGTAAGGGACACTCCAGCCTAAATCCCATCTGTCCTTGATTAGAGTGATTAAAGTGGAAAAACAGCATAAGGGTTAAGAAGTGAGGGTTTACCTAGCCAGAACCATTAGGCAGGAAAAAGAAATAAAAGGCATCCAAATTGGAAATGAAAAAGTTAAACTGTCACTTTTTGCAGATGATATGATCCTTTATATAGAAAACCCCAAAGACTCCACAAGAAAGCTGTTAGAAACAATAAATGAATACAGTAAAATTGTACTATACAAAAATCAATGTACAAAAGTCCACAGCATTTTTATATACAAACAATGAAACTTCAGAAAAAGAAATGAGAAAACCAATACTGTTTGCAATCAAAACAAAAATAAAATACTTAGGAATAAACTTAACAAAGAACGTGAAAGACTTGTACATGGAAAACTATAAGACACTATTAAAAGAAATTGAAGAAGATACAAAGAAATGGAAGGATATTCCATGTTCATGCATTGGAAGAATCAACATAGTTAAAATGGCCATATTACCCAAAGCAATACACAGATTTAATGCAATTCCCATCAAAATCACACACATTCTTTCAAGAAATAGATTTAAAAAAAATCATCAGATTCATATGGAACCACAAAAGGCCCCGAATTGCCAAAACAATCCTCCAAAAAACAAAACAAAACAAAACAAAACAAAACAAAACAAAAAACAAAACAAAAATAAGGCTGGAGGCATCACGCTCCCTGACTTCAGTCTATACTACAAAGTGTCAGTAATCAAAACAGCTTGATATTGGCAGAGAAACAGACATACAGACCAATGGAACAGAATCAAAAACCCAGAAATAAACCCACAAATATATGGACAGATAATCTTTGACAAAGGATCAAAAAATATACAATGGGGAAAAGAAAGCCTCTTCAGTAAATGGTGCTGGGAAAATTGGAAAACCACATGCAAAAGAATGAATCTGGACTGTGAACTGTCACCATCTACCAAAATTAACTCAAAGTGGATTAAGGACCTCCACATAAGAACTGAAACTATAAACTGCATAGAAGAAGGCACTGGCACTAAACTCATAGACGTTGGGCTCAAAGAGCACTTTATGAACTTGACCCCAAAGGCAAGGGAAGTAAAAGTAAAAGTAAATGAACGGAACTATGTAAAACTAAAAAGCTTCTACACAGCAAAGGACACCATCAACAAAGTAAAAAGGTAACCAACCAAATGGGAGAAAATTTGCAAATAATGCCTCTGATAACGAGCTAATACCTAAAATATATAAAGAACTCATACAACTCAACAACAAAAAACAAACAAACAATCCAATTAAAAAATGGGCAGAAGACCTAAACCGACACTTCTCTCCTGAAGATATACAAACAGCCAACAGATACATGAAAAAATGCTCAACATCATTAGCAATTAGGGAAATGCAAATTAAGACCACAATGAGATACCACCTCACACCTGTCAGAATGGCTATAATCAACAAGAGAAGGGATTACAAATGCTGGAGAGGCAGTGGACAAAAAGGAACCCTCATACACTGCTGGTGGGAATGTAAATTGCTACAACCACTGTGGAAGGCAGTGTGGAAATTCCTCAGAAAACTAGGAATGGAATTGCCATGTGACCCAGCAACCCCTCTTCTGGGTATCTACCCAAAAAACCTGAAAACCTTAAGCAAAGATGTATATACCCCAATGTTCATCGCAGCACTGTTCACGGTGGCCAAGTCGTGGAATCAACCAAAATGTCCTCTGATAGAAGACTGGATAAAGAAGTTGTGATACATTTATGGAATGGAAAACTACTCAGCAATAAGCAAAGATGAAATACAACATGGATGGACCATGAAAACATCTTATTAAGGAAAATAAGTCAGACTGAAAGAATCAAGAGACATATGACCTCACTTGTAGGTGGAATGTAAAACTGAAAGTAAAAAAGAAACAAACTCATGGACACAGTTAATTGTTTAGTGGTTACCTCCTGAGGGTAAGGGGGGGGGGTTGGTGGGAGAGATGGGGGAGGGGAGTAGGGAGGGGAAATCAAACATACAGTGATGGAAAGTGAGCTGATTCTGGGTGATGAGCACATAATGCGATGTATAGACAATGTAATGTAGAATTGTACACCTGGAAACAATGTAATTGATATCAATCATGTCACCCCAATAAATAACAATTTAAATAAATAAATAAATTAGAAATGAGAGTATAAGCAAAGGACCAATGGCAAGAAACACTATGCAATAAGAGGAAATACTCAAAAGTTCAGAAAAGTACTTTTGAGAGGAGATTCTGGGGAGGTGGGTAAGCAGGGATCAGATCTTAAAGAGTTTAGTTAAATCTGGACAACTGAGTCATTAAAGAATTTTATTGTGGGGGAGCCAGGATGGCTCAGCTTATTAAGCACTTGCTTTGCAGCCCCGGAGACTGAGGATCAAACCCTGGCCCTGGCCTGTGCAGACCCATATGCTGAACTTCCCATGCAGGAGGCCCCCAGTTCAGTTCTCACCCCCCACCCCTAGTTTGGCCCCTGACTCAAGGGGGCATGCCTCTCATGTGGCAGGTCCCCTGCCCCCTCGGCCTAGTTCCCACCCTGTGCAGCCCCCATCCACCTGTATGAAACGAAACCATGTCGAAAACTGATGATGTACAACTATGGAGACTGCTCTGGGCCCTCCCCCTTCTCTCTGTCTCTGTTTTTGTCAAAAACAAAATAAATCTTTAATAATAAAAGAATTTTATTGTGATTTGTCCTGCTAATCTATGGAGGTTCAGTGAGGATGGGCCAGGGATATCAGCTGGTAAAAGTGGTAATATATGCAGTTAAAGATGAATTATGAGCAATGGGATTGAAAAGGGTCATTCAGCAGGGGGAATAGATAGAAGAGATATTAGAAAAGCAGCCTGAACAGAACCAGCTGGGGGCTATGGGGAGAGGTCTCTTGATGCCTTCTAAGTAGCCATCTCATATCCTTAAGTAAACAAGTGAAAAAAGGGAATACTTAAATCAGACATTAGCACTTTTGGTTTAGTAGGTAAACAGATGAAGCACATATGTAGTTGTAGGACTGCGACAAGAAAATGGATATAGCTTCTACTAAGGGCGAAGGCAGTGTACTTCCTTTGACATAAGAAATGTCCAATTTGGAATGCTGGGATGGCTCAGTATATTGAGTGCTCACTTTGCAGCCCTAAAGTCCAAGGATTGAGTCCCGGCCTTGGCTCATGCAGACCCAAATGCTGAACTGGGGCAAACTTCCCTGTAGGAGGCCCTTGGTTCAGCCCCCAGTTTGGCTACCAGTTGGGCCCCCGGTTTGGTCCCTGGCTCGAAGGGGCATGCCTCCCATGCAGGAGGCCCCTGGCCCAGTTTCCACCCTGCATGGCCCCGCCTACCTGTGTGGAATGAAACTATGTCAAAAACTGATGACGTACAACTATGGAGACTGCTCTGGACCCTTCCCCTTCTTTCTGTCTCTCTCTGTCAAAAACAATAAAATAAATCTTAAAAATAAAAAGTGAAAACCTGTAGAGAATTTTTATAATAGTTTATTTGAGCCTGTAAAGTAAATCATATACGAGTTAGATGCTCCTTTGTGCCCTTCACTTGTGTTCTGGGAACACTCTGCCCAGGTGGCACCTGGGTATTGACTTCCCTGTCAGCAGGAGTGAAGTTGGAATGGCCTCGCCAAACTTCTGGTTGACCCATTTGGTGGAATACATGAATAAAACCCATAAAGTTGCCCTGTTGTTATGGTGACCACACACTAGATCGCCCTGTTTCTATAGTAACCTATAACACAGTGATACTACATAAATCAAACACTATTGTGTAAAATTCCTATTGTATAAAATCCTATAAAAATAACAGCACAATGAGCCCTGGCCAGAACTCTCTGATGGGGATGCTCGCCGGACACCCCTGAAGCCAAGGTGCTGCCTTGGTTCCCTTGAGCCCTGGAAACACTCTTGTGGTGGTGAGGATTTGCTATTACTCTCTCTTATGTTGCTCTACTGTGTCTGTCTTACCTAGTATTCCCATAAATAGTGTTTTGCCGCCTCAACTCCGCCTCAGTGTGCATGGTGAATGCATATTCGACCTCCAAATTCTGTGGCCACTTAAGACCTAGCCCTTTGTTGCTACAGAGCCAAAAATGACAACAATTGACAGGGAGCAAGATCACAGATATTCCAGAAAATAACAGTTTTGCAGTTTCTTTTATGCATCTGAAATTATAGAGAGACCGAGGCAGGGCTGGATTATAGGGTAGTTAGGATTAGTGCCCTTTTGAGGGAGCTTACTTTTTTGAGTGGTATTACTTCTGGCATTCTGAACATGTATTAACCTAGATGCACATGAATGGGCAGGGCTGGTTTGAAAGCTTTCACTAAAGAAATTATAGGCCTTGGGCGTGACTACCCATTACATCCTGCCCAGTTATGAATTTATGATTTATTAAAGCCCCTCCCCCCTTTTTTGTCCACACTTCAGATTCATGTAGGGGGAGGGAGAGGAGGACACAAGATGGGACGATTTCAAAGTCCCCATGACTTTTGTCAGGTAGGAATTGAGGTCATTTAGGCCTTAATCTGTGCTCCCTCCTTCCCTGTCTGTCTAACTTCTTTATTTTTTATTTATTTTTTTATTATTGTTTTTGTCAGAGAGAGAGGGAGAGAGAGAGAGATACAGAGACAGAGAGAGAACTGAACTGGGGTAGCTCTATCCACAACACACTCATTAGGAGACAATGAATCAATGTTTTCCCTACTAGGCAACGAGTGCTGGGGGCAGAGACCTTCAGCTTCACCATTTTATCCTCACTCTCTGGCAAGGTGCCTGGGGCACAGTAAAGGCTCACTGTGTGTTTGTACAGACAGAAAGGAGTGGGGCTGAAGTAGGGGTCTGGGGGAGAACATTGATAGTATAGAGATGAGGAGAAATGGAAATAATATAAGGAGAAACAACTAACATTATTGACAAGTAAGACTGGTAATCCAGATGTTAGAAATGGGGAAGAAACCTCAAACCTGAGAAAGAATGAAATCATATGCTATTTCACTGATAATAAACAACCCTGATAGACTAAGTGGAAAAGAGCTTTTTTGTTTGATCTGATTAACAGCCCCGTTTGGAAAGACAGACTTTAACCCTATCAACTGATCATTAGTCTTATGGTGATGAACCTAATGACCTTTTACCAGCTATATTTCTCTTGTATTTAATCTAGTAATTTTATCTACATACTTCTTTTTCCCCCAGTACAACCCTCTCCCAGATAAATTTTTTTCAACTGAGTCTCTTGGAAACTCAGCTCCCTTGAGGGGAAGTTTGAAATAAACTTTAACCTTTGTTCGAAATCTATTTGTCTGACAAGTGGCTTTAAGAAAGGCATTGCTTTGCTTTGTGTAATACAACCCATACTTTTTGTTATATCAGTTTAACAAAACCATCTTTGAGATGGGAGAGCAAATAGAAAAGCTTCCAATCTTTTAAGTCCAGTTTTCTTAAAACTGAAAAAATAATGTATGCACATGTTAAATTTTTTTTCAAGTACTTTTAAGAGTATACTTTAAATAGAGAATGCTTCCTTACTACCCTAAACTTCAGAGTCTTTCTCTGGAGAGAACAATGACTTCTTTGTGTGTTTTAGAGTGTTTCTACCATAATGTCTGTGTGTGTGTGTGTGTGTGTGTGTGTGTGCGTGCGTGTGCATGTGTGTGTGTGTGTCTTAGGTGGTGAATGGGACTTCTGATATCTCAGTATTTTGACAAAAGCTCTAAGCTTCAACAATACACATACTGAAAGAATTTCTCAAAGTTGGCTGAACAGATCCATTGACACTTATTCCTCCCCACCTTCAGCCTTTATAAATGAAGTCTCAAAAATTCTGTAAGTTAAAGCATAGGAGGTAAGTGCTATAGTGTTCTAAGTATGTATATGTTTGCATGCGTGTGTGTATGTGGAGGGGTAGGGTATACCAAGAAAGCCACTCAAAATGTTTGGGAATCTATATCTTTTTTGTGTAGAAATGCTTGGGGAGTTGCAGAAACTTATACCCAATGCAATCCCAATACAGCTACTAGAATAAAGGGTGGTCAGAGAGTTCTTGGAAGAGCTTGACATTTGACCCAGAGTTTTCTACCTTCTTTACATGTATATAATTTTTAAAGAAGGAGTCTGACTGGAGTAGCCTTCAATGTTAGATCAAGGAGAGAAAGAAGTAATGGGGTAGTCTGAATGCTGATAGCTTGATGTGGCAAAGTCAAGTGGATATCACAGAAGAGAGCTTCATGTGAAGCTCTTTGGACCCTTTTGTCCAAAGGGTTGTTGGTACGAGCAATAAGACTATAGAATGTACTTCAATGGACAGGAACCAAGAAGATAGGCTCTCAGAGAGTCAGTGAGAGGGTGCATACCCTTTCCTGACCATTTCTTTCTCTATCTCCCAAGTCAGAAAACTACAGTGTTGAGGTCCCTACTGGGTCTCTGAAATCCACAAATGTCCCAGGAGAGAGCCAAATTCAGGCACCTCTATACAGAAGGTATCAAGAGCTCAGTCACAACAGGTAAGTGCCAAACATAGAAACTTATACCCAAATACCTGGTGGGGACTCTGGAGGATCCAGTGGCAGGAGGTGAACTACATGGATGGAAAATGAAAGAGCTGTCCACCTCTCTCTTCATAATTATAAGTTCCCAAGCCACAGAATTGGCCTGAGCTGAAAGTGCAAGGTTGGTAAGGAAAATTTTGAATTGGAAATGTTTTGTATTTTGATTTAGTCAGAACTGAATCATTCTTTTTTTTTTTTCTTTGTTACTTTCACTTTTATTTATTTATTTTTTTAATTTATTGTTAAATTTGATGAGGTTACATTGGTTGGTAACAATTAGACAGTTTACAGATGTACAAGTCCACCTCACATCATTCATGCATCGTATTATGTGCCCATCACTCAGTATCAGTT
>PVKE010049948.1:0-11095 GCA_004027555.1 Craseonycteris thonglongyai | reverse complement strand
TGACAGCCCCGGGGTCTGAGTTCACATCCCTGAATGAACCCATATGCTGAACTGGGGTGTACTTCCCATGTGGGAGGCCCCCAGCCCGGTTCCCACCTGTGTGGCCTTGCACTCACCTGCATGGAATGAAACTATGTCAAAAACTGATGACGTACAACTATGGAGACTGCTCTGGGCCCTCCCCCTTCTCTCTCTGTCTCTCTGTCTCTCTTTGTCAAAAAACAAGAAAATACATCTTAAAAAAAATGATATTAAATGGATTCTGTACTCTGAATGGAGGAGAGAACTAGGTTTGTAGGTCTCAGGTGGTGTATGACATCATGGGCTTAAATGAACAGGCCTGCTATCTCCAATGCTGATGAGTTTCCTAAGCAGTGGTTTCCATAGATCCACTGAGGGTAGGGAAAGGATGAGCATGGTGAGAGAAATGACACTATTCTTGTTTCCCTTAGTCCCACAACAGGGAGAGGGCGGTGTGCTCCTCTCAGAAACATTCTCTTCCAACGGAATATTCAACAGAATGGGTGCGGTGCCTGGTCTGGGTTGGTGTGACTGGGAGTTTTTCTATTCCTTGGAAGATGGAGACACTTCTGTGTACAAAATGAGGAGCACACTGTGTAGTCAATTAGCATAGATTTATACCTTACTCACTATTCAATGAATCAATTCCCCTACCCCGTTGCCATGGATCTCACAGGCTGTTTCTTTCTAGAGATCATCTCATGTCTCCATTTTCCCTCCCAAAGTCAGCTATCTTCTTAGATCGGGCCCCTTCCTTCCTTCCTTCCTTCCTTCCTTCCTTCCATCTCTACATTGTTATCAGTAACACCTGGGCAGTAACTTTCCTGGCTCTGTGTGATCCATTTTCTTTCCTTCCCAACCTTGTATTAACTCCATCCATACACCCAGCCTTACAGGTGGCACCCACACAGTAAAAATCTGGGTAAAGGTAAACTAAAATACTCTTAGTACTTCTAAATTTCTTTAAATGAATGATAAAGACAGCACCCTGTTACACATATATTCGTTGAAAATATTCAACACGTATTAGGCAACTACTGTGTCCCAGGTAAGATGTAAGGCCTCAAGAAAAGTAATATGGGACAGGTACATGTGTTCCCGTGGATGGGAAGCTTAAAGACTAATGTATTCTATCACTAGCATTATCTAGTTAATAGTAACACCTTTACAAAATTCCTAACAGGTTTTCCCAAGGATTGCTGCTATATAAATGTCAACAAATGTACTAGCATAAAATTCATGGCAACTTTTTTTCCTATTAGTTATTATAAAAAATATTCCAAATCTCTTGCAAGTCTCTAGAATCTCAGACCAACACATGACTTCCTTTCTCCTTCCCCCAACATATGAAAGCTTTACAGTAGATGTTTTTAAACTGCCTAATAAACACGTTTCTATTTCCAGTTGGCTTAGTAAAGTTACTTTTTAACCAAATCTAATTTTGTAAACCAAATTGAACACTAAGTAGTTATTTTAGGCTTATAATTTTATTCCTAACATAACAACACAAGCACGTTATTTGTTAAGCTAACATAAAATATAGAAACCTACCTAGATTTGTCTTATAAACTGTTTTCCCTTGCATAATTTCTTGAAAAGAAACAATGTAAATCATGAGATATAAAATATTTACTTCCTTAGCCTTAGAGGCGTTTTCCAATTTAAGAAGAATCTATAATTATCGTATAGATTTCACAGGAATCGTCAAAAGTTCTTAGACCTTGTCAGTGAATCCAGTTTTTCTTCTAGGGAGGGGTCTGAGACACGCTTCGTGCTGACCTTTTCAATGTTTTATCCCTAGCATGGAACGGGATGCCATGCATGTAGTAGGCATGTCCTAGATACTCCCCCACGTCTCCACCTTCTAGTTAAGGCAGAAATCGATGATGTTATACCTGCACATATCACCATACAGGACCATATGAAACACACAGCACTCTTTTAAGAATGCCAATTTGGGGGAAGCCGGGATGGCACAGTGGATTGATTAAGTGCTCACTTTGCAGCCCTGGGGACCGAGGATCGAATCCTGGCCCCGGCCCGTGCGGACCCATATGCTGAGCTGGGGAGTGCCCCCAGTTCAGTTCTCACCTGGGCTAGACCCCGGCCCAGTTCCTGCCCTGTGCAGCCCCGCGCCCACCTGTGGACTGAAATTATGTGGAAAAACGAATGATGTGCAACTATGGAGACTGTTCTGGGCCCTCCTCCTTCTCTCTGTCTCTGTTTCTCTCTCTCTCTCTGTCAAAAACAATAAAAATAAATCTTAAAAAAAAAAAAGAACACCAATTTTTCCTATGGTCTCTTCTTTCCCCATGTACCCTCAGACCTCAACTCGCAGGTCTCACCGCCAGGTAAACGGAGTCTCTGGGCATGCGCCAGCCTGGGACCTACCTATTCCCTGTCTCGCTCAGCGCAGGTGATTTTCCTGGACTGGTTATAGTCACCTCGGCTCCCTGCAGCCCCCCAATCGCAGGAGCTGGAATGGCAGCGAGGCTGGGGGAACCCTGGTGGCGGCAGGAGCGGAGGGGTTTTGTCCCCGGAAGCCTAACAAGTCACCGAGCTTTGAAGGCACAAGAAAGGCTTCATTTAGACACCAGGCAGGAAAGATCAAAGCTGAGGAGGACAAACACGCCTGTGAGGGGGCCCCCACACCCTTCACTGCAGAGCAGATGCAACGCGTCCCAGAGGTTCCCATAGCCAAATAAATAGTGTCGCAGAGCCTTCCCTTGAAGTCTCAGGGCGACAAAAGCCCGCGGCTTCCACCTGAAGCAGGCCGGGGCGTGCTCTCTCCCCGCAGCTGGCCCCTGGCCGTGTGCCCCATGCTGCGTGCAATGTCCCAGGTGGACACCGGCCGTCTAAGCCACCAGAATGCACACAACTGCTTTATGCATGGCTGAAAAAAACAAAAGGAATCGATTACTGAGTCTTCTCTGTGGAGTGACATATAGTGACTCCGTCGCAAATCACAAATGTTTTAGGTCGATGGTGGACAATTAAAAGGACGCCGCGCTACTTCATTCATTTTCCGTTTGCCCCGAGAATCCTCGCCCGTGGCGCTGGCGGCTACAGCGTTTACCCCGAGAAACCTCGCAAATACTAGTCCTAACTATATCCCCAAAGTCTGCCAGAAAATATCTCACTTTTATTATTATTTTCGCATCACTCTAGCATATCAAGAGTCTTTGGACATCAATGACATCATTCTAGTTATAGCATACTGTTTTTAGTAGTGGTATATCCATTTACAAAATATAGTTATTCTCAATCACTGAAAATGTCAAATCCTACAGAACATAGCATTCCTACACATGAGAAAATTATTAAATACTGATTATCATATATATTTCTGTTTCATTAAGATTAGAGAGAAATTCAGTTTAGGAATAATACCAAGGACAGTTTTTATATTTTATTTTCACATTGGAAATCGGTCAGATTTGCTGCGGCTTCATAGAGTGTGTTTATGTAAAATTAAGTGAATGAAGCAGCGAGCTGCACTTTTTTTTTTTCTAAAACAATAAATGGGTTAAGTGAACACTGTAAAAGAAAGGGTGCTTGTCTCTCTTGTAAGTGGTAATGTCCTGATTAGAAAGGGACACACAAGTACACCAGGTATCTACTCTATGGCAAATACTATTTTTACTTATATGCATAACTGTATCTCATTATTATCATCATCCTGTGAAGTTAGAATTTATTAGACCTACAGATGGAAGAACACTGAGATTGTTCGCCAAGGTCATGTAGTGAATGGTGGAACTGGAGTGTGAATGCCTTCCTTCAAAAAATGCTAGATATTATTTTAAAAGTTACTTTGTAATGAACCCTACCGGCTAGAAAACTGAAACCCCAGTTAGGGAAATTAGTGGGAGAGACATGAAAGCCAATTAACTTTGGGATAAAATACTTCGTCAGATTTGAAAGAAAAAAAGTGATGTTTAAGATTTTAATAATTAAGGATTGGTAACAAACACAGCATATTGAACAAAAGAACGTTAATGCTTAAGCTTCATTTTTAAACAGAATTTTGAGTGCTCATTAGTGTGACCAACCCATCCTGACTCACCCAGAACTGTCCCCAACAGAGATTTTGTATTGTGCTAGATGGGCATGCATGGTAAGTGGAAATCATCTAATGGTTAGTCTATAATTACTAGAAGTAACAGAAATTAATGAAATGAAATCTAGTGGTGATTAGAGTTATTAAGTTAGTTATGTGTGTTAATTCACAAAGGAACTTGAATTGCCTTAGGTGTTCAGGGACACATATTATACTTTAATATAGTAAAGAAATGCATAATACTTATAATATATACCATATTAATAATACAGCACATAGTTTACATATATTTTCTCATTGAGTCTTCACTGTGGTATAAGTTTCACTGTGCTTCTCACAGAAGAGAGGAATGGTGGTTGACATTGATGGTCATAGTGAATTTGAGAGTAGACGATAGATTGCATAACATCTCTATAATGTATAATACACAGTATCTAATAAAGAATATGTTATCTATGCTAAATTACATACCATACATTCACCTATATTCTCTCACTGAGTCTGCCCCAGGGTGCAAGTATTACAATGCCCTTCCTTTTAACAGAGGAGAAAATGAAATGATTCAATTAACATGCCCTAGTTTACTCAGCTAGGGTATTGGGCACATTGACGACTCACAACCCGCTTTCTAGAAATGCATTTCCAGCATTCTTTCTGCCACATCACAGCTGCCTTAGATAATTGGCTGACTTTTCCTTTATAGCTTTTACCCAGCTCCCAAGTTGCAGAGTTAGTTACAGGATTATGCATGACATTATCTGATTGCAAATGACTCAACTAATGACCTCCAGAAGCGATCAAGAAAACACTGACTGTCGCTCACATGTCAGTTTCTGAGTGGGGACACTAAAAAGTCCAGTAAGCGTTTGTGTATCTTTGGCAGGACCCAGCTGCGCAGGGCTGAGCTGCATCGTGTGCCGATGGTTTCTGTCCTTCTTTCCCTTTTGACTAAGGAACAAGCGGCTTTGCACTCAGTCTCCGGAACCAGGACTGTCTCTGCAGAAGGAAAGCCAGAGAACAACTGTCCAGGCCTGACCGCTGGGCGGAGCTTCCTCTCCGCAGGAAGCAGAGGTCATTAAGTCCTAATGACCTCCAAGGAGCCCACCCACTTAGAAGAACAAAGACTCCTCTGGGTTCCTGAGACAGATGAGAGCAGAGCCATGGTGTAAGTGTGCAAGGGGTTCCTGTGCTGGGCTTGGGGTTGACATCATTCTCTGACTTCATAGTTTAAGCACAGTTAACCCCATGAAAGCTAAGAGGTAAGTCAAAACATACAGGGAATTTATGGGTAGTGCAGGAGAAAAGTCAAAATTTTAACCCCAGTCCTTGCTCTTCCCGAATCTGCTCCTCATTCCCAATAGTACCAAAAAGAAAACAGAAACAAAAACAAAGCAAATACACACATACATGCCTGCATATGTTTCATATATGCGTGTGTGTGTTAATGTGTACATTTTTCCTTACCTCCAAGAATGCAGACAATTCATTTCTTTGGAAAAAGAACTATAATACAATAGACTCTCAGTTAACTGGAACTCAAGCAACTGGCAAAACTCTCAAGCAACTGGCAAAAAAACTTGGTCAGTTGCTTGAGAGTTTTGCCAGTTGCTTGAAAGTGTCAAGTGCATTTATTCAGTATCTACCAATCCCCAGGGGTGCAGGTTAACTTCGAGTCTACTGTATCAAGAATTTTCACTGAAGTCAATAATTAACATTTTTAAGATTATTGAAGAACTTGAGTTAAAATTATCCATAAAAAAGGAAAAGTTACATCTAATTATGGCCCTGCCTCTAGTTCTAGTAGGCTCCAATCTATCTTCTACTCCAGTACATATGTGTGTACACACACACACACACACACATTAGTTTCATTTAGGTCATAAAAAGGAGGAAAAACAGTATGATCTGCTTGCCCAATTTGTATCTGCATTTTATATACAGTCTCATTTAGCGCTCCACTAAGTTTGAGAGGGAAGGGTTACTAATCACATTTTACAGATAAGGAAGATAAGTGACCTGCACAGGGTTTCATATGGAACAGATGTTCTGTCTGGCTCCAAAGCCATTGGACCATACTGCTGTCTCTCATGAAGCAGTTCAGGCCTGACATTTCTCTGCAGGTACAAAACAGAGCGCAGAGGATATGGCACTTTAAAAAAAAAATTGTTTTGAATCAGTGATATGTTTTTCTTCATTGTCCCCCTGTTCCTCATGACTTCTAAGAATAAAGATAATGCATTTCTTTTTTTTCAACTGTTAAATTTATTGGGGTGATATTGGTTAGGAAAATGGCATTGGTTCCAGGTGTACAATTCTACACGACATCATCTATGTGTTGCATTATGTGCTCACCACCCAGAGTCAGTTCTCTTTGCATCAAGATAATGCATTTCTTTGGAAAATGGACACTCACCTAAAGAATGTTCACGGATGGGAAATTTTAAAAAGGTGACTGAAAGGATGGAGTAGAAAGTTCCTATGAAATAGAGACATCACATTGAATGATGGCCCCTCCTTTGGTCCTGCCTGCCTGCATTCTATCTCCTATTCTAGTGGTGAGGAGGTACAGCCCTGAGACTGGTCACATCAGCAGCACCCAGGAACTGGTTACAAATGCTGATTCCAGCTCCCGCCCCTGACCGGCTGGCTCAGGAAGCCCCGGAGGTGGGCCCAGCCCTCCAGGTGATTCATAAGTCACTAAAGCTTGGGGACCACTGAGGCACTCAACTGAGTGTGATCTCCCTAGAAGCTGTATTTATATGGCCTTCCTGCTCAAAATTTGTTTAGGTTATCCATTAGCTATAGAAAAACCCTGAACTCTTCAAGTGGTGTATCTTCTTTTTCGGACACAAAGCTTTCACCATAAGCCCTCTGTAACTACGAAAGTGCTTGCCGGTCACCGCGTCTACGAGAAGTCGAATGCTTTTGTTCAGAATGCCTTTTTCTCCTGGATTTGTCAGCCAGAAAATGACTTTGAGCTCACCTTAGACCTAGGCGGACCAGACGTACCATTTTAAACAGGATAGGAAACAATGGTGCTGTCTCATTTCGAACAGTATGTCTGGTCAACCTAGTGTCACTGGGGTAAATTCAAGGTGTCAGTAGGCCGACCAGATGTACCATTTGAAATAGGACAGTACTGTTGTTTTCTGTCCCATTTAAAAAGCTAATGCTGGTCAGCCTGATTGGAACATAAGCATCACCTCTATAGTGACCGCTCTGAATTCACTAAACAAATAGTGCTAATAAGTGTCCTTGTCCCATGCCTCCATTATATTTCCTATTAGCATTTGGATAATTTCATAGGTCCTTCTACTCACTACTCAAGAAGCTCTTTTGTGGTTGGAGCATACATCATTATGTCACCTGAGACTTTCACTGTCTTTAGCATGTAGTAGGTGACCAACAAACAGTTGTTGCATAAATCAGTGAATAATTGAGTTAGAGTCAAGTCCAACACACTCAAAATTCTACCAGTTCGGTTATGGTTCTGAGGACATTCAATGGCATCTAATACAATTATTGAAAGCTCTATTTCCACAAAGAATTTTAATTCTTCTGTTTTCTTTGACATTCTCAATCCCTTTTTATGTCTACTATATTTTATAACTCTCTCTCTCTCTCTTTTATTTTTTATCCATACCTTGGGTTTGCTATTGCACACAAAAGATTTGATAGTATATGTATAGAGAGGTTATTTCTTTGAAACAACCATATGTTTTTCCAAATATCAAATCTCTATATTTTATGCCCCCAGTCTCTCCCCACACCTTGCTGTGATGTTTTCTTATAATCTTCTGCCACCAAAGTGGAACTGTGAGTCTAATTACGTTAGGAAAGGGGAGGGCAGGTACTGCCTGGAACAAAGTTTCTTCTATCTGAGTTTTAATTTTTCTAGACTCTAAGCTACATGAGAAGAGGGACTTTGTTTTTTGCTTACTGCTGTATCTTAGCAAGTAGAAGAGTACTTGGTACATAGTATGCACCTAATAAATATACTTATTGAGTAAATGAATGAAAACGGACACTCTTGATCTCTTTAGGAAAACAAATAATAATTACTGGACTTTGTTGAGTAAAAAACCATTTTCTACCTTTTTTTTTTTTTTTCAAATTTTTTTTGAACAAGCAAAAGGCAGGCTAGGCTCACTCACCGCGTGATAGTGCCTGGTAGAAGAAGGAATAGATTATGACAAACAGGAACTAGAGAGCCCAGAGCCACTCTTTTGGATTCCACTGAGTGGTGTGAAGTAGAAGTGGGGAAGAACAACAGGGGGATGGTAAGTGAGTCCCAAGCACCCTCGTGCAGATCAAACTCTGATACACAGGACATAGGCTGGATAGTTTGTGGGTCATGCCGATGCTGGAAGAGCCTTCGCTCTGCTTCCTTTTGAACACTGGAAGGCTATCTCCTGCCAAGCTCTTCTCTGACCCACCTGGAGGTAGTTACATGAAATAGGATGGGTCACTGTGATTAGGTAAGGGAAGAATCTGAACCTAGTGATACGGTGCTACTCTCCAGGGTTGCCAGATTTAGCAAATAAAAATATGGGGCGCCACTAGAGTTTTGGATCAGTAAATGAATTTGATCTTTATTTGTTAGTTTGGGTTGGTGTTTTGTTTTTTTGTTTCTTTGATTGGTATAAATGTCTCACACAATATTTGGGACAGGCTTGTGCCAAAATAAATGTGTTCAAATTTAAATTTGACATGGTGTTCTGTACTTTAGGTGGCAACTCTGCTGTTGTCAATTTTTCTGTTAATGTATTCCCATGGAGTCCCCATGAAGGCATGGAGAGCTCTCTGGGGCTCTTGCTTTGAAGGTGTCACAGCATACCAAAATCCAAGGTGTGGCCTACTTTTCAGAGACCCTAACGAAGTCCCGACCAAGACAGAGGACAAAAGATCCTGAGTCACCCCAGCCTCAGTAGGAGAAAGTAACATCCCTAGGAATGATGTTAGTTGCCTCTCAGCAGTGTTATCTGTCAAGAAAGAAGACAGCTGAGCAGAGACCAACAAAACCCCAAGAATCCAAAGAACCAGTCGTAGCCATGGAAACACACTGCTCAGATCTCCTTTTAAGACAGAACTGTCTAGTTGCAAAGAATGCAGTTAGCTTAATGACTTCGGTATCACTCACCTTTTGAAATGAGAGCACCCACATCCTTGGTAGACCCTTGACTGAAATGACTGAATACAGCAGAGGCTCTAGGCCTGGTTATTCCTACCCAACACGAGATTAACCTCTCGAAAGCTTGCTGTTAGAGTGGCAGAGACTCTCAGATCTGCACTCTCGTCTTTCCTGCCTGGTCCTGCTTCCTCTTCTTCCTTTCACAAGTGCTACACCTGCAGCCTCCTTGTTCAATCTTGCTTTTACTCCCTTTTAGTTTTCCCAGGTCTGGGGGAAGCCGGGATGGCTCAGCGTGTTGAGCGCTCATCTTGCAGCCCCAGGGACCGAGGATCATACCCGGGCCCCAGCCCTTGTGAACCCATATGCTGAACTGGGGTGTGACCCCACTTTGGGTCTCGCCAGGGTAGGTTTCCCATGTGAGAGGCCCCCGGGGGGGGGGTGTGCCTCCCATGCAGGAGGCCACCCCAGCCCAGTTTCTGCCCTGAGTAGACCCACACCCACCTGTGGAATGAAACTATGCCCAAAACTAATGACCTGCAACTATGGAGACTACTTGGGGCTCTCCCCACTTTTTTCTGGCTCTCTCTGTCTCGCTCTGTCTCTCTCTGTGAAAAACAATAAAAATAAAATCTTGAAATTTTTTTTTCCCAGGTTTTGCCCGGCAATACATTTCTTGAACTCCTACCCTGTTTCAGTTTTTGCTTCCCAAAGGTTCCAACTCACAGAGTTGTTAGTTGCTGTGCTGCCGTCTAATTTACTCTCTCCCCCACATCTTAGTTGCCTTCTTGGAGAGAATGAAACAAAACTCTGATTATTGTGTGGCACCTAAGTTCCACTAGCACAAGAATAGTTCAGATTTTTAAATAAGGGCAGGAGCATCATCTAGCTGGGATAAATCGATCTGAAATCAATGTCTCTCCAACTCTTCGACTTCATACAATGGGAATTCATAAAGAAGATCACAGTAGACACAGAGAAATAAGAAAGTCATCTTTTCTTTGCATGTTTGATGGAAATATTTGAAGAATTTCTAATCTTGCCCCACAGAGTTAAGGTAGAATCAGACTCTCCTGATTAATGACATAAGAAAACAGAGATTAGGGAGAGGCGGAAACAGGAGATGGGATTCAGGGAGGAGAGACAGTCAAGCTTGGCAAACATTTGAAATCTTGATGTCTTTCAGGGGAGGATGCTTTTGAGTTCTAGCCTCTGACCCTTCATTAACTTCAGTGCTAGTTTCCTAGCTTGGGAAAACACTGACCAGGTTCATTTCAAAATCCCACCAGGTACTTTTTTTTCCTGGGCAAATGAGCAGAAGTGATTTCCTAGCAGGTACCTGTAAAGGGGGAGGGGAGGGCTAATGTCCTGCAGCTCTTGTAGTGTGAAGGCTCATCTTTCTCCATTTAGCACATCTCACAGAAGCATAACGTACTTCCTGTAACACTTCCCTGAAGCTGGGTTGCACCCCTTTCAAAAAGATTTAGGTTGAGTTCAATCCAGAATGAAAGGGCTTTATTGAAGAAAAGATACCTGAAATACTTTAGAATCTGAACCCTTTCGCTTGCATTTCAGCAAACTTCCTAGGTTCATCCTAACCCATCAGTGTTCCCAGAGGCTGGTTAGAGTGATTTACTGCCTGTGTTAAGCTCTGTTTAAATCTCAAGTATAGGATGGACCTATTTCAATACTCTCATCTTCTGTGGTCATATACTAGTCATAAATTTATCTCTCTCTTTGAATCATTACTGTATTTATCTTCGTATCTTTTTGCATTTATTATATACCTCCTAATATTTTATAAGTATATTTTCTCCATAAATATCTTATCTTACCAGTAAAATATTAAAGTTCTTTTTTTTTTTTTTTTTTTTTTTTTTTTTTTT
>PVKE010049947.1:0-11099 GCA_004027555.1 Craseonycteris thonglongyai | reverse complement strand
ACAGATTAACATCAGCAGAGAGATTTGACTGCACAGAGACCATAAACCAATTCCTTGCAGACTCCTATCAAAACCCTATGAGTGAGTGGTAAGTGACGAAAGCTGCATCTGGCACTTGAATCATCTTGAAACCGAATTTCTCACTCCACCATCCATGGAAAAGTTGTCTTCCATGAAACCAGTACCTGGTGTCAAAAAGGCTGGGGACCACTGAGTTAAACTGCAGGGTTCCTAAAGTCTAACGTAGGCTAGAACTCCATGTGTCTCTAATTTAAAGCTTCCAAACATATTTTTTATGAGATCCCTGCATGTTTCATTACTTTCAGCTAAACCACTGTGCACTGCTTCATGCACTTGTCTATTTGCTTTTTAGTTTCTGTTCTCTTGGTACTGCTGACTTCTTTCTACAAAAAGTTCCTTCAGCTTCTGTCTGTTCAAATTCTTCTGGTTCTCCAAGAATCCTTACATATTACGCTCTCCATCAAACCCTGCCCAACACCAGCCCAAGGTGATATGGTCTCTCATGTTTGCTTGAAACTTTTACGTATGTCATATGCAGGCATTTATTATATTATTACTTGTTTTATGCTATCTACTAGACTTGGAACAAAAGCACCCTCTTACTGACCTCTGAATGTTTCTGGAGCACCGAACAATGCATGGCACATGGTAGGCACTCATATGTCTGTCAAATGACAAGTCTGGTCTCTCATCCGGCTACATTATAAAGAGCAAAATTATCACCTGTTACAAAAAAAATATGGGTAGGCTTTTATTTGGATTTCATTCTGTGTGCTATATTTGATTGTTCAGAGATGCTGTTTACTATTTTCTAGAATGCTACATGAGGATAAGCTCTCCCCTGACAGAAAGACAGGCAGAAAGATGGTGCAGTTTGGCTCTTTCTTTTCTCCAAGCCATTATTCAGAGAATAAGCTGTGTGATGAGGTCATACTCCTGTGTCTAACAAAGAAACAGGCTGCTCCTTGGAGTTAAATATCTCAGACCATTCCCTATAATCAGTTAACAATTTCTGCCTGATTAAAATGTGCAGGGTTTTCCATTTGCCTACTTTTTTACATTTACATTTTTAGATCAAACTATCGAAGAAATTTTGTATGTCCCTTCTTCCCCTCAAAAACATTTTTCCATCGTAAATGAAGCTGCAATTAGAATTTAAAAGGTCCTTCCCTGAGGATAAAGCCTCTGTGGATATTAAAGGAAAGACAACCCACCATTCCTGCTATCCTCTCAGCCTCATTATTATGATGGTGGCGTCATAGATGGATGGGATTTGGCAGGTCAAGGGACCTAGCTGAATCATCTCAAAGCCCTGGAGTTTTGGGCCTCTGGCTATTATGGCTGAGTGGCTTCGAGTATGCAGAAATTGTTGCTTTGTTTGCCCTGAATCCCTGAGCCATCTGCAGCACACAGAAAGCACTGCGAACTCAGTCATTCAAAATGAATATTTAAAAGTTCACTTTTGACAAGCTGCTGCTTCTTCTTCTTTTTTTAGTTTTTATTTGTATCTTCTTAAATCTCTTGATCCCAGCTGTCCTGGCTCTCATTGTGCTGGCATTGTTCCCTATTCCACGGAGCAGGGTCAGACCTTGTAGATGATCAAGGAGCCATTCCTTGACCCTTGAATGGTTTTCATGGCAAACAATCAGCACAGTCTCTTCTTGTTGTTTTTGTTGGTTTTGTGTACTTTAAACCATTTCATATTTTTCAGATTATAGTAGCCATACGATGAGTTAAAATGAATGTCCTTTCATAGGGTTTTTAATAAATGTGTAGAATGATTTTGAACAGGTCCCAAAGTGATAGTATGAATGAACTCTCTTTATAGATCTTACAGACTGAAGACATTTGTGACAGTGTAATGATTCCAGTGTAGTATATAATACTGATGAGCAGTTCTTACTAAGGTCAATGGCTGTTGCTGCTCATAGTGCCAGGAAATTCTTCGGAACTATTGAGAGTCTCCATAGTGGAAACGTCACAGTAACAAAATCCAGAATTTAGAGTTTTAGGCTTCCCAAACTTGGTAAACAGCAAGCAGGGCAGTATCAGAAAGAGATCTGTTTATACTTTTGAATACCATATGCGACTCTTTATGGTCCAGTCCTGTCAAGTAACAGAACTCAATCCTCTCACTATGACCTGTTGAAATCTTATTTTAGTCCAAGATTTCTACATTCTAACTACATTGGTATTTAGTTAGACAATTTTGCTGTGTGGCCCTTGGTGACACTGTGTCTTGTGCATTGTAGTATAATCAGCAGCATCTTTGGCCTCTGCCCTTTAGATGCCAGATACTAGTAGCAGCAACCTCCTGACTTACGACCCCAAAAAAGTCTCCGGACATTGCCAAATGTTCCCTGGGGGCAAAGTTTGAGAACCACTGTGTTACAACCCTGCTAAACCTTTTATAATTTGGGCATGTACCATGCCCATCAGTCAGGATTCAGTATCTTCAGTATCGCTTTTAGGACTTTCAAGAGAAACGAAACTCAGTGTTTGTAACACTAGGAAGGTCTAGATATAAAGGGAAGGAGCTCAGGAGAATCCCATCAAACTATAGTATTTCCAGAGAGTGTCCCTTCACACTGTGAGTCGGATTAAGGAAGCTACTACTATCCCGGGCATCGCCGCAGCTGCCTCTCATACCCAGGAAGCTTCTGACCAGGCGTAGGAAACAAGGACACATATTCCTTCCCATTGTAATGACCAGGACCAGTGGAAGCAACAATACGCCCAATCACACTTCATCCTTTCAAACCTCATGTAGCTGTGTATCATTCACTGACGGAACCTAATTCACAAACAGCTTTCCAGCTTCAAGGACGTTTGAGAAATCTTTATTGCCTTCTGGCTCCTGCAATGTACGTAGAAGATAAAAAGGTGCTGTGACCTACACCAGCATATCCAGCGTGACATGCTGTGGCATCTGCTTCTTTGGGGCTTACTGTACCCTCTGCAGAGATGTACTTCATTTGTTCATTCATTCAATCACCAGCCAGTCCATCTGTCAACAAGCTTGTATTGAATAATGTGTTAGGACTCATTAATAACTTGAATGCATTTATTGAAACACGTTAGTGGTGAAGGCAAGAAGCTGAGCAGGTATTAGGATGGCAGAGCTGTGCTTACAGATGTCTTTGCATCTCTTTCTCTTCTTTTCTCTGCCTCTCAACATTGTTTTCCTAGAATGAACTTCTTCATGAGGTGCAGAACCTAAGTACTCTAAAAACTTCACATCATACAATCAACTTTTCAACAAATATATATTGCAGATCAACTAAATGTTTATCTCTAGGTGCTGGGAATGGGCTGTGAGGAACCTGAAAGGAAAGGACTTTCTTCTTCCAAGGAAAATTTAAAAGGAATAAATGAGTAGAAGAGAAGAACCCTAGTGTTTCTAGCTTGGGTCATGTGAGTATGTTTTTTCCTGAACTAAGCAGTGGGTAGGGTGTTGTGAGTGACTTCCTAGGGGCAAATGTTTATACATTTGGATTATTCAACTAAAGAAGATGTAGATAATGGAGGTTAAGGTAGGATAATTGCATGACATGGCTATTAGGAGAATCTCTGTGAGACAGTAAGTTGTCACGTTTGTGTCAATTACAATGGCCTGCTATGTCCTCAGTAGTAGTCTGGGTGCTGGGAATACTGCCGTGAGTAAGACGTGGTACCTGGGGAGGCTTTTCTGTGAATCCCGATCTGGTCCCCCCTCATTCCTCCACCAACAGAGTGACTCCTCCCTCTTCTGGGTGACCAGTCTTTGTAGATATTACTTATGTGCCATTATTTGCATCTGTCTTCCTCAGTAGATTATGGAAACCTGGGCATAGAAACCCCTGCCAACTTACTGTAGCAGTGTGCCTGGCACGTAGTTATGCTCGCATGATTGTTGTTTGGCTGAATGTTGACAGAGTAAAGAACAAGTGATTGATTAAATGAATGAACGAATGTCTTCCTTTCATACTGAGACAACCATAGATGAGGGCCTTTCTCCTCTCCTAAAGCTACTCTGTTGGAGAACTATCTGGCTCACCAGAAGGGTGACTGAGGGGCATCTGATCTAGTCTGACATGTTTCAGTTTAAGCTGATCCTTCCTTTGCCCCTTTGTTGTGTTTGTATTCTTGGCTTTGAGATATTTATTGAATTTCTGATATGTGAATGAATCACCATGTAAAATGTAAGCTCTTTCTTGAATAAAATTACATAAAATACCCTTGGAAAAATGAAGCAAATAAGTCTCTTCAGTCGTGGTTATTTATAAGAACCCACCCCACCTACAAAGTCCTCTCATTTCAATAGCCTTAAGTGTCTCTAGTTAGAATTTTAGTGAGGAAGACATATGATGGTTGAGGAATGGCACTTTATCTTGGTTGGCTATGAAAGCATTAAAAATGGTATAATGACTAAAAGTATTTTAAGTCACCACATAAATGCCTAGGTTTCTTTTGTCTTTTTATGGAGGTGCCCAGGGGAGAGTGGGATGGGTATGACTATGATTAAAATCAATGAAGAGCATTGCTGGTTTTAACACATGATGACAATATTGTACACTACAGTGGCACATAAAATGATATCACCCATAAATCTCTTGCTCTTTCTGATGCTTCTAAGAAAACACATGAAATCATTTTGACTGATTAACAAGGCTATGTTCTGCAGGCACTACTGACCCTGAAGTTATTGGTATTACCTAAAGTATTTGAAGCTATAAATTAGGAGTGGTTTGCATTATTAGAAGAAAGGCAGCAATATATAGGGTTATTTGTGGTATGTTTCTGCTATATCGTGGTTTGAATAATATAAGCAAATTTGTGATATTCAATTCTTAAAAGTGAGGTTACTGAAAACTTAATGAAGCATCTCAGATTCAAACAAAGGCAAACAACTCTCTGCAGAGTAGTTTTTACCTTTGGGAAGAACTATACAGCTTCCCAACCTTTTGGCTAAGATCAAGTGTGTAGAAGGACTGTTTAAAGTCACTTAGATGGAACACAGACTGGTCCTCTACAATCCTATTCTCACTTACAGTTGCCTATCTTGCTGTTATCGTAGAGTTAAAATTGTCACCTCTTGCTTATGGGTTTGTAGTAGAATATTTGGACAGAATGGAGAAAGATTAAATAATTTGTGATATAAACATGGAAGAAATAAAACAACTACATTTGTCAAAATAAAATGACTAAAAATCGGCAAATATTCTAAACATTAGGTGATATCATTTTCAGAGTCACAAAACAAGAACAGGCTCTGTGTTATTAGTTGGAGGATGCAAAGACCTAGCCTTATCATCATTCATGTATGTATTTCTCCAGAGTATTTCTCATCACTCTATCAAAACCTTCTCCTGATACAGAAGCTAACATCAGCTGGGTGTGTGAGTTTAACACCACAATTTATGTGAATTATTAAAATATTATGCTGCCATCATTTTGGATAATCTCTGTAGTTGATAAACATGTTAATAAATATTAGATGCAAGTTTACTAAAAAGCTGTTCATTAGATTAATTTGGTATCATTTTATTTTATTACCAAATTTTTTCTTTTGTCTCAAACAACAGACGTGAACTCATATTAAGTTAATTAAAATATTGGATTTTTAACTTTACCAATTGAACTATAATCTGTATATCTTTTTTCCCCTATATAAAATTAATTATATATCTGTAGTTTTTTATTTCAATCAATTTTCCAAGCTGACTGGTTTGATTTGACAGAGAGAACATGGAACTAGTTTTCTGCCATAGATTCATCAGGCATGTAACTATTGCTATTTTAAGTATCCAGTTATTCATCTGTACAAAAAAAGTTAATATCCATTTCTGCTAAAATTCCTGAAAGAATAAAATTGTGGTACAAAAGCACTTCGGAAACTATAGGGTACTGAAAAAGTGTAAGATGTTTATGTTTCCTTATTTTCAATTTTATAGTATAAATAAGTAGACTCTAGAACCTCAAAAAATGGGTTTTGGGAAGGTTACTAGTTGAGCTCAGAGAATCAAAGGAAAAGAGAGTAACCTCATGTCGGGAAGGGGAAAAATCAAGGTAGCTATGGGACATTAGTTATGAACAAATTAGGGCACTGTCTTCTCTGTATGTGACAACTTACATATATAGTTTTATTACATATCCATAGAGCATGTATATAGTAAACTTTTTTTACTAGTAAGGATCTACTAGTAAAAAAGTTTACTATATACATGCTCTATGGATATCTAATAAAACTATATATGCATTTTTCTTGTTATTACTAATTTTTGAAATATAAAAATTTCAAATACTTAATATTTTGATTGACTTTGATGTGCAATATCCCAAAATTTTCCAGTTTTCACAACCTCTGCTCTGTTGGTACTCTAAGCAGATGCTTAGTCTGTCACTAGACACCAGCATTAGTACGATTGAATTCTGGTGATTTCAGATTCTATTTTGCTGCCTTCAAGTTTCAAATATGCCATGGAGAGGATCCAAATAGCTCATTTTGGGTCAGTTAATGATTCTTGCTTATAAGGAATACATGGCCAAGTAGCATGGCTACGGAGGACCTACCCTTTTCACCAAGGCCATTTTCAAAGAAGATAAATTACAGTAAGCTGGAAATTTATCCCCCCCATCCTTGTTTTTTGGGTCTATTTTCTTTGTTTCATCTGCAATTTGAGGCTGTTCATGTCCTCATCTCCAGCTACCTGGTCTCTTATCACTTAGAACATCTTACTTAAAACTGAAATTACAAACTATGTAATAATGCAACAAATGAAGTCAAACCTGATTAGATAAACATTTATTCTGCTACATGGCCAGTGTAATGGTTTACTGGGAAAAAAAAAATCACAAAAAGGGAGAAGAAAAAAATCTTTACTAGAGAGATATAAAATACAGAAGTGTTCTCTGATCTCTAAGATGGGTATGACCTCTATTATATTTTAAATTAAGACCTCAACTCCCACAAAAGAAAATCTTGACATGATACCTCATCTTTTCTTGAAAGTGAGCCACCAGCATTTTTTGGAGACACCTACCATTTTCTTCCCTTTGTCTTCTAAGACACCTTGAATGTTGTCTGGATCAGTGCCTGTGATATGATGATGGTGCAAAGATATTTCACTTCTTGCTCTAGTGTTCACACATTAACTTGATTGGCTATGTAGTATCTCCACTGGGCCTGATGACCCTACCCCTCTCCCTAGAAACTGATGTCACAATAACTCCTGAATGACCAAAGGTGACAGAGGCCTCTCTGGAGCCCTCAATTCCCAGGTGGCTGTTTTGTACACAAAACCAAACCAAACCAAACCAAACCAGTTTTCTCCTCCTTTTTAGTATTGCACAGTGCCATATGCAAATGACAACAGGGTTGATTGTGTCTCATTACCTTGTCACTCATACTCTGCTATTTGCCCTTTCTACTTCTCTTATTCATGAATGTTGGAAAGCTAGATTAAGGGACCAAAGGTGCTGCATAACAAGAAGCTCACCTTTTACTGGCATTGTCTTATCTTCATGTGATGACAGAAACTTGTCCCCATGAAGTGAGATAAACTCATGTGCAGAGAAAAACAGATTGCAAAGAGAGAGCCCATCTGGTTTCTTAAAGACATTAGTTACTCAAAGAATTCACCAAGCATGGAAAATTTCTGCTCATGGACTTCTTGACCTTTGAGATAATACATATTCTTCACTTTTAAGTCCATTGGGATGTTATATTTTGTAACATTAAACTGAAAAGACTGTAAGTGATTACCATGTAACGAAAATGCACAATCAAGATGGGAGTTAGAAAATTCCATTTACTAATTTTTTTTTTCTCTTCTACATTTTCATCTTAGCACAGTCAGCTTGCCATTGGATAATTAACCATCCTCTATCTAATGGTCTCTAGTTTTTTGATGTTTTAATTTTATCTGAAGAAATGTACATGTATTTGACTTAGGGTAACACTACTATCTCCATCAAAGTGCTTAAGACTTTTCATAAGATATAGTTAAGATTTTTCATGTCTAGCACATTAAAATAGTTTAAAAGAAATAGAAAGAAAAGACACTATTCAAACAAATTTAATTTTGTTCCCTAAAACTATAATAAGTGTATAGAATTGTTTTATTTACTGTAAGTTTTTTTGTTAGAGTGGTCTCTGAATGACTTTTTCTTCTCACTCTTTCATGAACAGTAGTATATGACTACAACCAAGATCATGACCATATAATTTTATTACTTAATAAGGAGGAATTTTAAAAACAAGAAATCTTTTTCGAGATGACAGAATAACTATATGTTTCTTTCTTTGACCTACTGACATGATTTCGAATAAAACAAATTAAAATATATAAAGGCATACCTCCCCTCCACCCCCACCCCCCCAAACAAGGAGGAATGATGGAAGTATACATTAATCTAGTTGCTCTGTAGAACCATTACTTCTGGAAAAACAAGCAACAACATAAGACCACATTGGGACTAGTAACTAATAAGGCAGAAATGAGAAGGATAAAATGAAAGACACTTTAGACAATTCCCAGCTAATGGTGAAACAGATTTTCTCTGCAGAAAGTCAGTAGGGCTGGGAAGTTGGAATACATTGTCTATAATGAGTAGGAATGAGTTATAATTAAAAGTCTGTAGAAGACACAGTTGACCTCTCTACCTCTCTCCTATGTCGGCACACAGATTGCCTGGCATAAAGGGGTTTAGCCCACATGTAGAAAAGTAAATTGGCAAAAAATTTCAAGAAGTGCTCTTCAAATAAGCCAAGCCTTCTTTTGGATGGAAGGATTAAGATAGCTAGTGTCAGATAGCACCCCATAATTAAGTGGTGCATAGTCTGTCACTTAGGGCTCCAACACCTTAACTACCAGGCTCCTTGCTCACTCATATTAAGCAAAGTTTGCCAAGCCCCATACAATGTTCAGATTTGATATAGTGTCTAAATGAAGAACAAGCATCTCTAGACATTAGGAAAAAACCTCAATGCAATGATAAGACTCAAATACTTATTTAAAAAAACCAAGAGAGAGAAAAAGAGAGTCCTCTTCCCTCCATAAGAAAAAAGAGGTGTTTTATAGCAGCACTGTCCAAACTTTGGCTTTCCTGGGCCACATCAGAAGAAGATTTGTCTTGGGCCACACATAAAATATGCTATCATTATCAATAGCTGATGAGCTAATAGTAATAATAATCACAATCATAAGAAGTTGCAAAAAAATTTCATAATGTTTTAAGAATTTGTATTGGGTCTCATTCAAAGCCATCCGAGGCTGCAGGTTGGACATGTCTGTTTTAAAGAATACTTAGAAAATATTCTAATTTGTGTTTCTAGAAAGATTTGAAAGATACTGCCTTAATAAAGTGAAAGCAGCCTTACTTGAAAAGAAAGACATACAAACCTCAAACAAGAAAGCACTCTTAAATATATATATATAAAAGATATAACAAGGTCAAGGAAATCTCCTGGAAAATACTTCAGAAAGACCAAAAAACAAGCCACATAAAATAAAAGGTCTAAAACAAATATAAACTATTGGGTTCAATGCTAGACTAATAAGTTTTCTAGAAGAGCGCTAAAAATTGTAGATTTACAGCTGAGCTACTAAACCAGATAGCTGGCTGGTGAGAAAGGATTAAAGGAAATTAATTGGGCATTATATAAAATAAGAAAGAAATAGAAAATATAGCATTTTGTGGAATATAAACCCACCGAACTTAACTCTTGGTACCTTCTTAAGTGGAAAAGTGGATCTAATATTAAATCCTGGAAGAAGAAAATAATATCACAGCACATTACTTGGCTCTTAGTAATAATCATTACATAGTCATATAACACAAATGTAATTCATTGGTTTTTAACTTTTAGAAGCCATCAATAAACATACATGTAACACTTCACTACATTCTCAAAACATAAACTTAGAGCCTACAACTTCAATTAAGATATAGAAATTTCCAACACACCTGCAATGTTATTCCTGCTACAATAAATTAACAAAATAGAAAATTTTAAATGATCCATTTTTAACATTTTTGTAGAACGGTGGACATAAAGAAGGCTAAAGAAATTATATGCCCAAAATAAGACATTTCTAAGCAAATAGAAATTGTCTCCCACTTTCCTCCCTGGATGAACTGTGGAGTCTGGGTGTCACCAATGGCAGAGGCACCTTTCTGGAGGAAGGAGAAACACGAGATTTAATGACATTGTGGACTGATTTACATATTAGATCTATAAGATCCATTGACTAGTTCTCTCTGCTTGCTGATTTTGTCCCACAGGGTTTTTGTTGAGTGTTTGTCTTTGATAGCATGGAAGACATGAGTTTGGGCTGTAAAGCAAAATACAGAAACAAAAACAAAAGAAACCTCTGTAGTTTCACCAGTTCTTAGATCTTGTAAGAGGGAAGAGAATGCAATGCATAAAGGAAGGGCCCCACCCCGAAGATATTGAAAACACGAGGTAAATGAAAACTAACTTAAACTGCAATCTAGCTCCAAACTAGTACAACTACTGTTTGGATTGAAATGATTTTTTTTTTTTTAAATACCAGTTGCTTAGTTGTTAAATTCTGAACTGGACTACAATGTTTTCTTTAGTTTATAAGCTTTTTTAAAGTATTCTATCTGATATGCAATAAATAAGAGAGGAGCCAAAAAAACAAGTAAAGCAAATACTAATCAATAGAAAAAGCAGTTGTAGAAATGGACTCAGATGTTAGAATTAGTAGACAGGAAAACTAAAGTAGCTATCACAAATTTATTAAAAGAATACATGCAAATGGACAAAGAAATAGAGAACCTGAACACATAAATTAACTTTACAAAAGGGAATAGAGGGAACATTTTAGAACTGACAAATATAAAACCTGAAATTAAAAATTAACTGGATGGTTAAGCTTCTGGGAAAAGGGAGTAGATATATCTTTTCATATTCTTCTTGCTAAGTACAATTAAAAACCCTGGACCTTATGTATAAAACAAACATAAGAAGATTCAGAAAGATATACAAAAGAGAGTAGACTAGCTAGAGCCCTCAGGGCCCAAAGAATAAGAGAGTGGTGAGTTTCTTGGATTTTCTTTTTTTTTTTTTT